>JAKFHT010001457.1:0-29116 GCA_023783455.1 Erythrocebus patas | reverse complement strand
CAGTTTATCAGAAAGCTTCTTTCCAGTTTTGAACGGAAGATATTTCCTTTTTACTATAGCCGTCTATGGGCTTCCAAATATCCCTTTGCCAATTCCACAAGAACAGCCTTAGCGAAAGGCTTCTTGAAGGGAAAGATGTAACTCTGTGCGATGAATTAACAGAACACAGAGCAGTTTCTCAGAAAGCTTCTTTCCAGTTTTGAACGGAAGATATTTCCTTTTTCACTATAGCCCTCTATGGGCTTCCAAATATCCCTTTGCCAATTCCACAAGAACAGCCTTAGCGAAAGGCTTCTTGAAGGGAAAGACGTAACTCTGTGAGGTGAATTAAGAGAACACAGAGCAGATTTACACAAAGCTTCTTTCCAGTTTTGAACGGAAGCTATTTCCTTTTTCACCATAGCCCTCTATGGGCTTCCAAATATCCCTTTGCCACATGATGGCTATGGTGAAAAGGATATATCTTCCGTTCAAAACTGGAAAGAAGCTTTCTGAGAAACTGCTCTGCTGTGAATTCATCTCACAGAGTTACATCTTTCCGTCAAGAAGACCTTTTACTAAGGCTGTTCTTGTGGTATTGGCAAAGGATATTTGCAAGCCCATAGAGCAATATGTTGAAAAAGGAAATATCTTCCGTTCAAAACTGGAAGAAGCTTTCTGAGAAACTGCTGTGTTCTGTTAATTCATCTCACAGAGTTACATCTTTCCTTCAAGAAGCCTTTCGCTAAGGCTGTTCTTGTGGAATTGGCAAAGGATATTTGGAAGCCCATAGAGGGCTATGGTGAAAAAAAGATCTTCCGTTCAAAACTGGAAAGAAGCTTTCTGAGAACTGCTCTGTGTCTATTAATTCATCTCACAGAGTTACATCTTTCCCTTCAAGAAGCCTTTCATAAGGCTGTTCTTCTGTAATTAGCAAAGTGATATTTGGAAGCCCTTAGAGGGCTATGGTGAAAAAGGAAATATCTTCCGTTCAAAACGGGAAAGAAGCTTTCTGAGAAACTTCTCTGTGTTCTGTTAATTCATCTCACAGAGTTACATCTTTCCCTTCAAGAATCCTTTCGCTAAGTCTGTTCTTGTGGTATTGGCAAAGGGATATTTGCAAGCCCATAGAGCGCTATGTTGAAAAAGCAAATATCTTCCGTTCAAAACTGCAAAGAAGCTTTCTGAGAAACTGCTCTGTGTTCTGTGAATTCATCTCACAGAGTTACATCTTTCCCTTCAAGAAGCCTTCCGCTAAGGCTGTTCTTGTGGTATTGGCAAAGGGATATTTGGAAGCCCATAGAGGGGTATGGTGAAAAAGTAAATATCTTCCGTTAAAAACGGGAAAGAAGCTTTGTGAGAAACTGCTCTGTGTTCTGTTAATTCATCTCACAGAGTTACGTCTTTCCCTTCAAGAAGCCTTTCGCTAAGGCGGTTCTTGTGGTATTGGCAAAGGGATATTTGCAAGCCCATAGAGCAATATGTTGAAAAAGGAAATATCTTCCGTTCCAAACTGGAAAGAAGCTTTCTGAGAAACTGCTGTGTTCTGTTAATTCATCTCACAGAGTTACATCTTTCCCTTCAAGAAGCCTATCGCTAAGGCTGTTCTTGTGGAATTGGCAAAGGGATATTTGGAAGCCCATAGAGGGCTATGGTGAAAAAGGAAATATCTTCCGTTCAAAACTGGAAAGAAGCTTTCTGAGAAGCTGCTCTGTGTTCTATTAATTCATCTCACAGAGTTCGTCTTTCCCTTCAGAAGCCTTCGCTAAGGCTGTTCTTCTGGAATTGGCAAAGTGATATTTGGAAGCCCATAGAGGGCTATGGTGAAAAGGAAATATCTTCCGTTCAAAACTGGAAAGAAGCTTTCTGAGAAACTTCTCTGTGTTCTGTTAATTCATCTCACAGAGTTACATCTTTCCTTCAAGAAGCCTTTCGCTAAGTCTGTTCTTGTGGTATTGGCAAAGGGATATTTGCAAGCCCATAGAGCAATATGTTGAAAAAGGAAATATCTTCCGTTCAAAACTGGAAAAAGCTTTCTGAGAAACTGCTGTGTTCTGTTAATTCATCTCACAGAGTTACATCTTTCCCTTCAAGAAGCCTATCGCTAAGGCTGTTCTTGTGGAATTGGCAAAGGATATTTGGAAGCCCATAGAGGGCTATGGTGAAAAGGAAATATCTTCCGTTCAAAACTGGAAAAAGCTTTCTGAGAACCTGCTCTGTGTTCTGTTAATTCATCTCACAGAGTTACATCTTTCCTTCAAAAGCCTTTCGCTAAGGCTGTTCTTGTGGAATTGGCAAAGTGTTATTTGGAAGCCCATAGAGGGCTATGGTGAAAAGGAAATATCTTCCGTTCAAAACTGGAAAAAGCTTTCTGAGAAACTTCTCTGTGTTCTGTTAATTCATCTCACAGAGTTACATCTTTCCTTCAAGAAGCCTTTCGCTAAGTCTGTTCTTGTGGTATTGGCAAGGGATATTTGGAAGCCCATAGAGGGCTATGGTGAAAAAGGAAATATCTTCCGTTCAAAACTGGAAAGAAACTTTCTGAGAAACTGCTCTGTGTTCTGTGAATTCATCTCACAGGTTACATCTTTCCTTCAAAAGCCTTTCGCTAAGGCTGTTCTTGTGGAATTGGCAAAGGGATATTTGGAAGCCCATAGAGGCTATGGTGAAAAAGGAAATATCTTCCGTTCAAAACTGGAAAAAGCTTTCTGAGAAACTGCTCTGTGTTCTGTTAATTCATCTCACAGAGTTACATCTTTCCCTTCAAAAGCCTATCGCTAAGGCTGTTCTTGTGGAATTGGCAAAGGGATATTTGGAAGCCCATAGATGGCTATGGTGAAAAGGATATATCTTCCGTTCAAAACTGGAAGAAGCTTTCTGAGAAACTGCTCTGTGTTCTGTGAATTCATCTCACAGAGTTACATCTTTCCTTCAAGTAGCCTTTCGCTAAGGCTGTTCTTGTGGAATTGGCAAAGGGATATTTGGAAGCCCATAGAGGCTATGGTGAAAAGGATATATCTTCCGTTCAAAACTGGAAGAAGCTTTCTGAGAAACTGCTCTGTGTTCTGTGAATTCATCTCACAGAGTTACATCTTTCCCTTCAAGAAGCCTTTCACTAAGGCTGTTCTTGTGGAATTAGCAAAGGATATTTGGAAGCCCATAGAGGCTATGGTGAAAAGGAAATATCTTCCGTTCAAAACTGGAAAGAAGCTTTCTGAGAAACACTCTGTATTCTGTTAATTCATCTCACAGAGTTACATCTTTCCCTTCAAGAAGCCTTTTGCTAAGGCTGTTCTTGTGCAATTGGGAAAGGAGTATTTGGAATCCCAAAGAGGGCTATGGTGAAAAAGGAAATATCTTCCGTTCAAAACTGGAAAGAGACTTTCTGAGAAACTGCTCTGTGTTCTGTTAATACTTCTCACAGAGTTACATCTTTCCTTCAAGAAGCCTTTCGCTAAGGCTGTTCTTGTGGAATTGGCAAAGGGATATTTGGAAGCCCATAGAGGGCTACGGTGAAAAAGGAAATATCTTCCGTTCAAAAGTGGAAAGAAGCTGGGATATGGTGAAAAAGGAAATATCTTCCGTTCAAAACTGGAAAGAAGCTTTCTGAGAAACTGCTCTGTGTTCTGTTAATTCACCTCACAGAGTTACATCTTTCCCTTCAAGAAGCCTTTCGCTAAGGATGCTCTTCTGGAATTGGCAAAGGGATATTTGGAAGCCCATAGATGTCTATGGTGAAAAAGCAAATATCTTCCGTTCAAAACTGGAAAGAAGCTTTCTGAGAAACTGCTCCGTGTTATGTGAATTCATCTCACAGAGTTACATCTTTCCTGTCAAGAAGCCTTTCGCTAAGGCTGTTCTTGTAGAATTGGCAAAGTGATATTTGGAAGCCCATAGAGGGCTATGGTGAAAAAGGAAATATCTTCCGTTCAAAACTGGAAAGAAGCTTTCTGAGAAACTGCTCTGTGTTCTGTTAATTCATCTCACAGAGTTACATCTTTCCCTTCAAGAAGCCTTTCGCTAAGGCTCTTCTTGTGGAATTGGCAAAGGATATTTGGAAGCCCATAGATGGCTATGGTGAAAAAGGAAATATCTTCCGTTCAAAACTGGAAAGAAGCTTTCTGAGAAACTTCTCTGTGTTCTGTTAATTCATCTCACAGAGTTACATCTTTCCCTTCAAGAAGCCTTTCGCTAAGGCTCTTCTTGTGGAATTGGCAAGGGATATTTGGAAGCCCATAGAGGGCTATGGTGAAAAAGGAAATATCTTCCGTTCAAAACTGGAAAGAAGCTTTCTGAGAAACTGCTCTGTGTTCTGTTAATTCATCTCACAGGTTACATCTTTCCCTTCAAGAAGCCTTTCGCTAAGGCTGTTCTTGTGGAATTGGCAAAGGATATTTGGAAGCCCATAGAGGGCTATGGTGAAAAAGGAAATATCTTCCGTTCAAAACTGGAAAGAAGCTTTCTGAGAAACTGCTCTGTGTTCTGTTAATTCATCTCACAGAGTTACATCTTTCCCTTCAAGAAGCCTTTCGCTAAAGCTGTTCTTGTGGTATTGGCAAAGGATATTTGGAAGCCCATAGAGGGCTATGGTGAAAAAGTAAATATCTTCCGTTCAAAACTGGAAAGAAGCTTTCTGAGAAACTGCTCTGTGTTCTGTTAATTCATCTCACAGAGTTACATCTTTCCTTCAAGAAGCCTTTCTCTAAGGCTGTTCTTGTGGAATTGGCAAAGGATATTTGGAAGCCCATAGGGCTATGGTGAAAAAGGAAATATCTTCCGTTCAAAACTGGAAAGAAGCTTTCTGAGAAACTGCTCTGTGTTCTGTTAATTCATCTCACAGAGTTACATCTTTCCCTTCAAGACGCCTTTCCCTAAGGCTCTTCTTGTGGAATTGGCAAAGGGATATTTGGAAGCCCATACAGGGCTATGGTGAAAAAGGAAGTATCTTTCGTTCAAAACTGGAAAGAAGCTTTCTGAGAAACTGCTCTGTGGTCTTTGAATTCATCTCAGAGAGTTACATCTTTCCCTTCAAGAAGCCTTTCGCTAAGGCTGTTCTTGTGGAATTGGCAAAGTGATATTTGGAATCCCATACATGGCTATGGTGAAAAAGGATATATCTTCCGTTCAAAACTGGAAAGAAGCTTACTGAGAAACTCCTCTGTGTTCTGTGAATTCATCTCACAGAGTTACATCTTTCCCTTCAAGAAGCCTTTCGCTAAGGCTGTTCTTGTGGAATTAGCAAAGGATATTTGGAAGCCCATAGGGCTACGGTGAAAAAAATATCTTCCGGTTCAAAACTGGAAAAAGCTTTCTTGAAACTGCTCCATGTTCTGTGAATTCATCTCACAGAGTTTCATCTTTCCTTCAAGAAGCCTTTAAAGCTAAGGCTGTTCTTTGTGTTATTGGCAAAGTGATATTTGGAAGCCCATAGAGGACTATGGTGAAAAAGGATATATCTTCCGTTCAAAACTGGAAAGAAGCTTACTGAGAAACTCCTCTGTGTTCTGTGAATTCATCTCACAGAGTTACATCTTTCCCTTCAAGAAGCCTTTCGCTAAGGCTGTTCTTGTGGAATTGGCAAAGGGATATTTGGAAGCCCATAGAGGGCTACGGTGAAAAAGGAAATATCTTCCGTTCAAAACTGGAAAGAAGCTTTCTTGGAAACTGCTCCATGTTCTGTGAATTCATCTCACAGAGTTTCATCTTTCCCTTCAAGAAGCCTTTCGCTAAGGCTGTTCTTTTGGTATTGGCAAAGTGATATTTGGAAGCCCATAGAGGACTATGGTGAAAAAGGAAATATCTTCCGTTCAAAACTGGAAAGAAGCTTTCTGAGAAACTGCTCTGTGTTCTGTGAATACATCCCACAGAATTACATCTTTCCCTTCAAGAAGCCTTTCGCTAAGGCTGTTCTTGTGGAATTGGCAAAGTGTTATTTGGAAGCCCATAGAGGGCTATGGTGAAAAAGGAAATACCTTCCGTTCAAAACTGGAAAGAAGCTTTCTGAGAAACTGCTCTGTGTTCTGTTAATTCATCTCACAGAGTTACGTCTTTCCCTTCAGGAAGCCTTTCGCTAAGCCTGCTCTTGTGGAATTGGCAAAGCGATATTTGGAAGCCCATAGAGGGCTATGGAGAAAAAGGAAATATCTTCCGTTCAAAACTGGAAAGAAGCTTTCTGAGAAAGTGCTCTGTGTTCTGTGAATTCATCCCACAGAGTTACATCTTTCCCTTCAAGAAGCCTTTCGCTAAGGCTGTTCTTGGGGTATTGGCAATGGGATATTTGGAAGCCCATAGAGGGCTATGGTGAAAAAGTAAATATCTTCCGTTAAAAACTGGAAAGAAGCTTTCTGAGAAACTACTCTGTGTTCTGTTAATACATCTCAAAGAGTGACATCTTTCCATTCATGAAGCCTTTCGCTACGACTGTTCTTGTGGAATTGGCAAAGGGATATTTGGAAGCCGATAGAGGGCTATGGTGAAAAAGGAAATATCTTCCGTTCAAAATTGGAAGGAAGCTTTCTGAGAAGCTGCTCTGTGTTCTGTTCATTCATCTCACAGAGTTACATCTTAAACTTCAAGAAGCCTTTCGCTAAGGCTGTTCTTCTGGAATTGGCAAAGTGATATTTGGAAGCCCTTAGAGGGCTATGGTGAAAAAGGAAATATCTTCCGTTCAAAACTGCAAAGAAGCTTTCTGAGAAACTGCTCTGTGTTCTGTGAATTCATCTCACAGAGTTACAACTTTCCCTTCAAGAAGCCTTTCGCTAAGGCTGTTCTTGTGGAATTGGTAAAGGGATATTTGGAAGCCCATAGAGGGCTATGGTTAAAAAGGAAATATGTTCCGCTTCAAAATTGGAAGGAAGCTTTCTGAGAAGCTGCTCTGTGTTCTGTTCATTCATCTCACAGAGTTACATCTTAAACTTCAAGAAGCCTTTCGCTAAGGCTGTTCTTCTGGAATTGGCAAAGTGATATTTGGAAGCCCATAGAGGCTATGGTGAAAAAGATATATCTTCCGTTCAAAACTGCAAAGAAGCTTTCTGAGAAACTGCTCTGTGTTCTGTGAATTCATCTCACAGGTTACAACTTTCCTTCAAAGCCTTTCGCTAAGGCTGTTCTTGTGGAATTGTAAAGGATATTTGGAAGCCCATAGAGGGCTATGGTTAAAAAGGAAATATGTTCCGTTCAAAACTGGAAAGTAGCTTTCTGAGAAACTGCTCTGTGTTCTGTGAATTCATCTCACAGAGTTACATCTTTCCCTTTAAGAAGCCTTTCGCTAAGGCTCTTCTTGTGGAATTGGTAAAGGGATATTTGGAAGCCCATAGAGGGCTAGGGTGAAAAAGGAAATATCTTCCGTTCAAAACTGGAAAGAAGCTTTCTGAGAAACTGCTCTGTGTTCTGTGAATTCATCCCACAGAGTTACATCTTTCCCTTCAAGAAGCCTTTCGCTAAGGCTGTTCTTGTGGAATTGGCAAAGTGATATTTGGAAGCCCATAAATGGCTATGGTGAAAAAGGATATATCTTCCGTTCAAAACTGGAAAGAAGCTTACTGAGAAACTCCTCTGTGTTCTGTGAATTCATCTCACAGAGTTACATCTTTCCCTTCAAGAAGCCTTTCTCTAAGTCTGTTCTTGTGGAATTGGCAAAGGGATATTTGGAAGCCCATAGAGGGCTATGGTGAAAAAGGAAATATCTTCCGTTAAAAACTGGAAAGAAGCTTTCTGAGAAACTGCTCTGTGTTCTGTTAATTCATCTCACAGAGTTACATCTTTCCCTTAAAGGAAGCCTTTCCCAAAGGCTGTTCTTGTGGTATTGGCAAAGGGATATTTGCAAGCCCATAGAGCCCTATGTTGAAAAAGGAAATATCTTCCGTACAAAACTGGAAAGAAGCTTTCTGAGAAACTGCTCTGTGTTCTGTTAATTCATCTCACAGAGTTACATCTTTCCCTTGAAGAAGCCTTTCGCTAAGGCTGTTCTGTGGAAATGGCAAAGGGTTATTTGGAAGCCCATAGAGGGCTATGGTGAAAAAGGAAATATCTTCCGTTCAGAACTGGAAAGAAGCTTTCTGAGAAACTGCTCCGTGTTCTGTGAATTCATCTCACAGAGTTACATCTTTCCCTTGAAGAAGCCTTTCGCTACGGCTGTTCTTGTGGTATTGGCAAAGGGATATTTGGAAGCCCATAGAGGGCTATGGTGAAAAAGGAAATATCTTCCGTTCAAAACTGGAAAGAAGCTTTCTGAGAAACTGCTCTGTGTTCTGTTAATTCATCTCACAGAGTTATATCTTTCCCCTCAATAAGCCTTTCGCTAAGGCTGTTCTTGTGGAATTGGCAAAGGGATATTTGGAAGCCCATAGAGGGCTATGTTGAAAAAGGAAATATCTTCCGTTCAAAACCGGAAAGAAGCTTTCTGAGAACCTGCTCTGTGTTCTGTTAATTCATCTCACAGAGTTACATCTTTCCCTTCAAGAAGCCTTTCGCTAAGTCTGTTCTTTTGGTATTGGCAAAGTGATATTTGGAAGCCCATAGAGGGCTATGGTGAAAAAGGAAATATCTTCCGTTCAAAACTGGAAAGAACCTTTCTGAGAAACTGCTCTGTGTTCTGTAATTCATCTCACAGAGTTACATCTTTCCTTCAAGAAACCTTTCGCTAAGGCTGTTCTTGTGGAATTGGCAAGTGATATTTGGAAGAGCCATAGGCTATGGTGAAAAAAATATCTTCCGTTCAAAACTGGAAAGAAGCTTTCTGAAGAAACTGCTCTGTGTTCTGTTAATTCATCTCACAGAGTTACATCTTTCCCTTCAAGAAGACCTTTCCTTAAGGCTGTTCTTGTGGAATTGGCAAAGGGATATTTGGAAGCCCATAGAGGCTATGGTGAAAAAGAAATATCTTCCTTCAAAACTGGAAAGAAGCTTTCTGAGAAACTGCTCTGTGTTCTGTTAATTCATCTCACAGAGTTACATCTTTCCCTTCAAGAAGCCTTTAAGCTAAGGCTGTTCTTGTGGAATTGGCAAAGTGATATTTGGAAGCCCATAGAGGGCTATGGTGAAAAAAGGAAATATCTTCCGTTCAAAACTGGAAAGAAGCTTTCTGAGAAACTGCTCTCTGTTCTGTTAATTCATCTCACAGAGTTACATCTTTCCTTCAAGAAGCCTTTCGCTAAAGGCTGTTCTTGTGGAATTAGCAATGAGGGATATTTGGAAGCCCATAGAGGCTATGGTGAAAAAGGAAAAATATCTTCCGTTCAAAACTGGAAGAAACTTTCTGAGAAACTGCTCTGTGTTCATGTTAATTCATCTCACAGAGTTACATCTTTCCTTCAGGAAGCCTTTCGCTAAGGCTGTTCTTGTGGAATTGGCAAAGGGATATTTGGAAGCCCATAGACTATGGTGAAAAGGAAATATCTTCCGTTCAAAACTGGAAAGAAACTTTCTGAGAAACTGCTCTGTGTTCTGTTAATTCATCTCACAGAGTTACATCTTTCCCTTCAAAGCCTTTCGCTAAGGCTGTTCTTGTGGAATTGGCAAAGGGATATTTGGAAGCCATAGGGCTATGGTGAAAAATATCTTCCGTTCAAAACTGGAAGAGCTTTCTGAGAAACTGCTCTGTGTTCTGTTAATTCATCTCACAGAGTTACATCTTTCCTTCAAGAAGCCTTTCGCTAAGGCTGTTCTTGTGGAATTGGCAAAGGGATATTTGGGAAGCCATAGGGCTATGGTGAAAAGGAAATATCTTCCGTTCAAAACTGGAAAGAAGCTTTCTGAGAAACTGCTCTCTGTTCTGTTAATTCATCTCACAGAGTTACATCTTTCCTTCAAAAGAGCCTTTCGCTAAGGCTGTTCTTGTGGAATTGGCAAAGGGATATTTGGAAGCCCATAGAGGGCTGTGGTGAAAAAGGAAATATCTTCCGTTCAAAACTGGAAAGAAGCTTTCTGAGAAACTGCTCTGTGTTCTGAATTCATCTCACAGAGTTACATCTTTCCTTCAAAAAGCCTTTCGCTAAGGCTGTTCTTGTGGAATTAGCAAAGGATATTTGGAAGCCCATAGAGGGCTATGGTGAAAAGGAAATATCTTCCGTTCAAAACTGGGAAGAAACTTTCTGAGAAACTGCTCTGTGTTCTGTAATTCATCTCACAGAGTTACATCTTTCCCTTCAAAGAAGCCTTTCGCTAAGGCTGTTCTTGTGGAATTAGCAAAGGGATATTTGGAAGCCCATGAGGGCTATGGTGAAAAAAGGAAATATCTTCCGTTCAAAACTGGAAAGAAGCTTTCTGAGAAACTGCTCTGTGTTCTGTAATTCATCTCACAGAGTTACATCTTTCCCTTCAAGAAGCCTTTCGCTAAGGCTGTTCTTGTGGAATTGTAAAGGATATTTGGAAGCCCATAGAGGGCTATGGTGAAAAGAAATATCTTCCGTTCAAAACTGGAAGAAGCTTTCTGAGAAACTGCTCTGTGTTCTGTTAATTCATCTCACAGAGTTACATCTTTCCCTTCAAAAAGCCTTTCACTAAGGCTGTTCTTGTGGAATTGGCAAAGGGATATTTGGAAGCCCATAGAGGGCTATGTTGAAAAAGGAAATATCTTCGTTCAAAACTGGAAAGAAGCTTTCTGAGAACTGCTCTGTGTTCTAATTCATCTCACAGAGTTACATCTTTCCTTCAAGAAGCCTTCGCTAAGGCTGTTCTTGTGGAATTGGCAAAGTGGATATTTGGAAGCCCATAGAGGGCTATGGTGAAAAGGAAATATCTTCCGTTCAAAACTGGAAAGAAGCTTTCTGAGAAACTGCTCTGTGTTCTGTGAATTCATCTCACAGAGTTACATCTTTCCTTCAGAAGCCTTTCGCTAAGGCTGTTCTTGTGGAATTGGCAAAGGGATATTTGGAAGCCCATAGAGAGGGCTATGGTGAAAAGGAAAAATATCTTCTCGTTCAAAACTGGAAAGCTTTCTGAGAAACTGCTCTGTGTTCTGTTAATTCATCTCACAGAGTTACATCTTTCCCTTCAAGAAGCCTTTCGCTAAGGCTGTTCTTGTGGATTGGCAAAGGGATATTTGGAAGCCCATAGGGCTATGGTGAAAAGGAAATATCTTCCGTTCAAAACTGGAAAGAAGCTTTCTGAGAAACTGCTCTGTGTTCTGTTAATTCATCTCACAGAGTTACATCTTTCCTTCAAGAAGCCTTTTCGCTAAGGCTGTTCTTGTGGAATTGGCAAGGGATATTTGGAAGCCCATAGATGCTATGGTGAAAAAAGGAAATATCTTCCGTTTCAAAACTGGAAAGAAGCTTTCTGAGAAACTGCTCTGTGTTCTGTAATTCATCTCACAGGTTACATCTTTCCTTCAAGAGAAAGCTCGCTAAAGGCTGTTCTTGTGGAATTGGCAAAGTGATATTTGGAAGCCCATAGAGGGCTATGGTGAAAAAGGAAATATCTTCCGTTCAAAACTGGAAGAAGCTTTCTGAGAAACTGCTCTGTGTTCTGTTAATTCATCTCAGAGTTACATCTTTCCCTTCAAAGCCTTTCGCTAAGGCTATTCTTGTAAATTGGCAAAGGATATTTGGAAGCCCATAGAGGCTATGGTGAAAAAGGAAATATCTTCTTCCGTTCAAAACTGGAAAGAAGCTTTCTGAGAAACTGCTCTGTGTTCTGTTAATTCATCTCACAGAGTTACATCTTTCCTTCAAGAAGCCTTTCGCTAAGGCTGTTCTTCTGTATTGGCAAAGTGATATTTGGAAGCCCATAGGGGCTATGGTGAAAAAGGAAATATCTTCCGTTCAAAACTGGAAAGAAGCTTTCTGAGAAACTGCTCTGTGTTCTGTTAATTCATCTCACAGAGTTACATCTTTCCCTTCAAAAAGCCTTTCGCTAAAGGCTGTTCTTGTGGTATTAGCAAGGGATATTTGGAAGCCCATAGAGGGCTATGGTGAAAAGAAATATCTTCCGTTCAAAACTGGAAAGAAGCTTTCTGAGAAACTGCTCTGTGTTCTGTTAATTCATCTCACAGAGTTACATCTTTCCTTCAAGAAGCCTTTTCGCTAAGGCTGCTTCTTGTGGAATTGGCAAAGGGATATTTGGAAGCCCATAGAGCTATGGTGAAATATCTTCCGTTCAAAACTGGAAAGAAGCTTTCTGAGAAACTGCTCTGTGTTCTGTAGATTCATCTCACAGAGTTACATCTTTCCCTTCAAGAAGCCTTTCGCTAAGGCTGTTCTTGTGGAATTGGCAAAGGGATATTTTGAAGCCCATAGAGGGCTATGGTGAAAAAGGAAATATCTTCCGTTCAAAACTGGAAAGAAGCTCTGAGAAACTGCTCTGTGTTCTGTTAATTCATCTCACAGAGTTACATCTTTCCCTTCAAAGCCTTTCGCTAAGGCTGTTCTTGTGGAATTGGCAAAGGATATTTGGAAGCCCATAGGGCTATGGTGAAAAAAAAATATCTTCCGTTCAAAACTGGAAAGAAGCTTTCTGAGAAACTGCTCTGTGTTCTGTTAATTCATCTCACAGAGTTACATCTTTCCTTCAAGAAGCCTTCGCTAAGGCTGTTCTTGTGGAATTAGCAAAGGGATATTTGGAAGCCCATAGAGGCTATGGTTGAAAAAGGAAATATCTTCCGTTCAAAACTGGAAGAAGCTTTCTGAGAAACTGCTCTGTGTTCTGTTAATTCATCTCACAGAGTTACATCTTTCCCTTCAAGAAGCCTTTCGCTAAGGCTGTTCTTGTGGAATTAATAAGGGATATTTGGAAGCCCATAGAGGCTATGGTGAAAAAAGGAAATATCTTCCGTTCAAAACTGGAAAGAAGCTTTCTGAGAAACTGCTCTGTGTTCTGTGAATTCATCTCACAGAGTTACATCTTTCCCTTCAAGAAGCCTTTCGCTAAGGCTGTTCTTGTGGAATTAGAAGGATATTTGGAAGCCCATAGAGGCTATGGTGAAAAAGGAAATATCTTCCGTTCAAAACTGGAAAGAAGCTTTCTGAGAAACTGCTCTGTGTTCTGTGAATTCATCTCACAGAGTTACATCTTTCCCTTCAAGAGCCTTTCGCTAAGGCTGTTCTTGTGGAATTGGCAAAGGGATATTTGGAAGCCCATAGAGGCTATGGTGAAAAGGAAATATCTTCCGTTCAAAACTGGAAAGAAGCTTTCTGAGAAACCTGCTGTGTTCTGTTAATTCATCTCACAGAGTTACATCTTTCCTTCAAGAAGCCTTTCGCTAAGGCTGTTCTTGTGAATGGCAAGGGATATTTGGAAGCCCATACATGGCTATGGTGAAAAAGGAAATATCTTCCGTTCAAAACTGGAAAGCTTTCTGAGAAACTCTGTGTTCTGTTAATTCATCTCACAGAGTTACATCTTTCCTTCAAAAAGCCTTTCGCTAAGGCTGTTCTTGTGGAATTGGCAAAGGGATATTTGGAAGCCCATAGAGGCTATGGTGAAAAGGAAATATCTTCCGTTCAAAACTGGAAAAGAAGCTTTCTGAGAAACTGCTCTGTGTTCTGTTAATTCATCTCACAGGTTACATCTTTCCCTTCAAGAAGCCTTTCGCTAAGGCTGTTCTTGTGGAATTGGCAAAGGGATATTTGAAGCCCATAGAGGGCTATGGTGAAAAAAGGAAATATCTTCCGTTCAAAACTGGAAAAAACTTTCTGAGAACTGCTCTGTGTTCTGTTAATTCATCTCACAGAGTTACATCTTTCCTTCAAAGAAGCCTTTCGCTAAGGCTGTTCTTGTGGAATTGGCAAGGGATATTTGGAAGCCCATAGAGGGCTATGGAGAAAAAGGAAATATCTTCCGTTCAAAACTGGAAAGAAGCTTTCTGAGAAACTGCTCTGTGTTCTGTTAATTCATCTCACAGAGTTACATCTTTCCTTCAAGCCTTTCGCTAAGGCTGTTCTTGTGGAATTAGCAAAGGATATTTGAAGCCCATAGAGGGCTGGTGAAAAAGGAAATATCTTCCGTTCAAAACTGGAAAGAAGCTTTCTGAGAAACTGCTCTGTGTTCTGTTAATTCATCTCACAGAGTTACATCTTTCCTTCAAGAAGCCTTTACTAAGGCTGTTCTTGTGGAATTGGCAAAGTGATATTTGGAAGCCCATAGAGGGCTATGGTGAAAAGGAAATATCTTCCGTTCAAAACTGGAAAGAAGCTTTCTGAGAAACTGCTCTGTGTTCTGTTAATTCATCTCACAGAGTTACATCTTTCCTTCAAGAAGCCTTTAGCTAAGGCTGTTCTTGTGGAATTGGCAAAGGGATATTTGGAAGCCATAGAGGGCTATGGTGAAAAAAGGAAATATCTTCCGTTCAAAACTGGAAAGAAGCTTTCTGAGAAACTGCTCTGTGTTCTGTGATACATCTTTCCCTTCAAGAGCCTTTCCTAAGGCTGTTCTTGTGGAATTGGCAAGGATATTTGGAAGCCCATAGAGGCTATGGTGAAAAGGAAATATCTTCCGTTCAAAACTGGAAAAAACTTTCTGAGAAACTGCTCTGTGTTCTGTTAATTCATCTCACAGAGTTACATCTTTCCTTCAAGAAGCCTTTCGCTAAGGCTGTTCTTGTGGAATTGGCAAAGGATATTTGGAAGCCCATACATGGCTATGGTGAAAAAGAAATATCTTCCGTTCAAAACTGGAAAGAAGCTTTCTGAGAAACTGCTCCGTGTTCTGTTAATTCATCTCACAGAGTTACATCTTTCCCTTCAAAGCCTTTCGCTAAGGCTGTTCTTGTGGAATTGGCAAAGTGATATTTGGGGAAGCCCATAGAGGGCTATGGTGAAAAAGGAAATATCTTCCCGTTCAAAACTGGAAAGAAGCTTTCTGAGAAACTGCTCTGTGTTCTGTTAATTCATCTCACAGAGTTACATCTTTCCTTCAAGAAGCCTTTCGCTAAGGCTGTTCTTGTGGAATTGGCAAAGGGATATTTGGAAGCCCAGAGGGCTATGGTGAAAAAGGAAATATCTTCCGTTCAAAACTGGAAAGAAGCTTTCTGAGAAACTGCTCTGTGTTCTGTTAATTCATCTCACAGAGTTACATCTTTCCCTTCAAGAAGCCTTTCGCTAAGGCTGTTCTTGTGGAATTGGCAAAGGGATATTTGGAAGCCCATAGAGGCTATGGTGAAAAAGGAAATATCTTCCGTTCAAAACTGGAAAGAAGCTTTCTGAGAAACTGCTCTGTGTTCTGTTAATTCATCTCACAGAGTTACATCTTTCCTTCAAGAAGCTCTTTCGCTAGTTCTTGTGGAATTGGCAAAGGGATATTTGGAAGCCCATAGATGGCTATGGTGAAAAAGGATATCTTCCGTTCAAAACTGGAAAGAAGCTTTCTGAAACTGCTCTGTGTTCTGTGAATTCATCTCACAGAGTTACATCTTTCCCTTCAAGAAGCCTTCACTAAGGCTGTTCTTGTGGAATTGGCAAAGGGATATTTGGAAGCCCATAGAGGGTATGGTGAAAAAATATCTTCCGTTCAAAACTGGAAAAGAACCTTTCTGAGAAACTGCTCTGTGTTCTGTTAATTCATCTCACAGAGTTACATCTTTCCCTTCAAAGCCTTTCGCTAAGGCTGTTCTTGTGGAATTAGCAAAGTGATATTTGGAAGAGGGCTATGGTGAAAAGGAAATATCTTCCGTTCAAAACTGGAAAGAAGCTTTCTGAGAAACTGCTCTGTGTTCTGTTAATTCATCTCACAGAGTTACATCTTTCCCTTCAAGAAGCCTTTCGCTAAGGCTGTTCTTGTGGTTATTGGCAAAGGATATTTGGAAGCCCATAGAGGGCTATGGTGAAAAGGAAATATCTTCGTTCAAAACTGGAAAGAAGCTTTCTGAGAAACTGCTCTGTGTTCTGTGAATTCATCACAGAGTTACATCTTTCCCTTCAAGAAGCCTTTCGCTAAGGCTGTTCTTGAGGAATTAGTAAAGGATATTTGGAAGCCCATAGAGGGCTATGGTGAAAAAGGAAATATCTTCCGTTCAAAACTGGAAAGAAGCTTTCTGAGAAACTGCTCTGTGTCTTTGAATTCATCTCACAGAGTTACATCTTTCCCTTCAAGAAGACTTTCGCTAAGGCTGTTCTTGTGGAATTGGCAAAGGATATTTGGAAGCCCATAAGGGCTATGGTGAAAAAAGGAAATATCTTCCGTTCAAAACTGGAAAGAAGCTTTCTGAGAAACTGCTCTGTGTTCTGTTAATTCATCTCACAGAGTTACATCTTTCCCTTCAAGAAGCCTTTCGCTGAGGCTGTTCTTGTGGAATTGGCAAAGGGATATTTGGAAGCCCATAGAGCTATGGTGAAAAGGAAATATCTTCCGTTCAAAACTGGAAAGAAGCTTTCTGAGAAACTGCTCTGTGTTCTGTTAATTCATCTCACAGAGTTACATCTTTCCCTTCAAGAAGCCTTTCGCTAAGGCTGTTCTTGTGGTATTGGCAAAGGGATATTTGGAAGCCCATAGAGGCTATGGTGAAAAAGGAAATATCTTCCGTTCAAAACTGGAAAGAACTTTCTGAGAAACTGCTCTGTGTTCTGTTAATTCATCTCACAGAGTTACATCTTTCCTTGAAGAAGCCTTTCCTTAAGGCTGTTCTTGTGGAATTGGCAAAGGATATTTGGAAGCCCATAGAGGGCTATGGTGAAAAGGAAATATCTTCAGTTCAGAACTGGAAAGAAGCTTTCTGAGAAACTGCTCCATGTTCTGTTAATTCATCTCACAGAGTTACATCTTTCCCTTCAGAAGCCTTTCGCCTAAGACTGTTCTTGTATTGGCAAAGGGATATTTGGAAGCCCATAGAGGGCTATGGTGAAAAAGGAAATATCTTCCGTTCAAAACTGGAAAGAAAGCTCTGAGAAACTGCTCTCTGTTCTGTTAATTCATCTCACAGAGTTACATCTTTCCCTTCAAGAAGCCTTTCGCTAAGGCTGTTCTTGTGGTATTAGCAAAGGGATATTTGGAAGCCCATAGAGGGCTATGGTGAAAAGGAAATATCTTCCGTTCAAAACTGGAAAGAAACTTTCTGAGAAACTGCTCTGTGTTCTGTTAATTCATCTCACAGAGTTACATCTTTCCCTTCAAGAAGCCTTCGCTAAGGCTGTTCTTGTGGAATTAGAAGGGATATTTGGAAGCCCATAGATGCTATGGTGAAAAGGAAATATCTTCCGTTCAAAACTGGAAAGAAGCTTTCTGAGAAACTGCTCTGTGTTCTGTTAATTCATCTCACAGAGTTACATCTTTCCTTCAAAAGCCTTTCGCTAAGGCTCTTCTTGTGGAATTGGTAAAGGATATTTGGAAGCCCATAGAGGCTATGGTGAAAAGGAAATATCTTCCGTTCAAAACTGGAAAGAAGCTTTGAGAAACTGCTCTGTGTTCTGTGAATTCATCTCACAGAGTTACATCTTTCCTTCAAGAAGCCTTTTGCTAAGGCTGTTCTTGTGGAATTGGCAAAGGGATATTTGGAAACCCATAGAGGGCTATGGTGAAAAAGGAAATATCTTCCGTTCAAAACTGGAAAGAAGCTTTCTGAGAAACTGCTCTGTGTTCTTATATTCATCTCACAGAGTTACATCTTTCCCTTCAAGAAGCCTTTCGCTAAGGCTGTTCTTGTGGAATTGGCAAAGGGATATTTGGAAGCCCATAGAGGGCTATGGTGAAAAAGAAATATCTTCCGTTCAAAACTGGAAAGAAAACTTTCTGAGAAACTGCTCTGTGTTCTGTTAATTCATCTCACAGAGTTACATCTTTCCTTCAAGAAGCCTTTCGCTAAGGCTGTTCTTGTGGAATTGGCAAAGGGATATTTGGAAGCCCATAGAGGGCTATGGTGAAAAAGAAATTATCTTCCGTTCAAAACTGAAAAGAAGCTTTCTGAGAAACTGCTCTGTGTTCTGTTAATTCATCTCACAGAGGTACATCTTTCCCTTCAAGAAGCCTTTCGCTAAGGCTGTTCTTGTGGAATTGGCAAAGGGATATTTGGAAGCCCATAGAGGCTATGGTGAAAAGGAAATATCTTCCGTTCAAAACTGGAAAGAAGCTTTCTGAGAAACTGCTCTGTGTTCTGTTGAATTCATCTCGAGTTACATCTTTCCTTCAAGAAGCCTTTCGCTAAGGCTGTTCTTGTGGAATTAGCAAAGGGATATTTGGAAGCCCAAGAGGCTATGGTGAAAAGGAAATATCTTCCGTTCAAAACTGGAAAGAAGCTTTCTGAGAAACTGCTCTGTGTTCTGTTAATTCATCTCACAGAGTTACATCTTTCCTTCAAGAAGCCTTTCACTAAGGCTGTTCTTGTGGAATTGGCAAAGGGATATTTGGAAGCCCATAAATGGCTATGGTGAAAAGGAAATATCTTCCGTTCAAACTGGAAAGAAGCTTTCTGAGAAACTGCTCTGTGTTCTGTAATTCATCTCACAGAGTTACATCTTTCCCTTCAAGAAGCCTTTCGCTAAGGCTGTTCTTGTGGAATTGGCAAGGGATATTTGGAAGCCCATAGGGCTATGGTGAAAAGGAAATATCTTCCGTTCAAAACTGGAAAGAAGCTTTCTGAGAAACTGCTCTGTGTTCTGTTAATTCATCTCACAGAGTTACATCTTTCCTTCAAGAAGCCTTTCAAAGGCTGTTCTTGTGGATTGGCAAAGGGATATTTGGAAGCCCATAGAGGGCTATGGTGAAAAGGAAATATCTTCCGTTCAAAACTGGAAAGAAGCTTTCTGAGAAACTGCTCTGTGTTCTGTTAATTCATCTCACAGAGTTACATCTTTCCCTTCAAAAGCCTTTCTAAGGCTGTTCTTGTGGAATTGGCAGGGATATTTGGAAGCCCATAGAGGCTATGGTGAAAAAGAAATATCTTCCGTTCAAAACTGGAAAGAAGCTTTCTGAGAAACTGCTCTGTTCTGTTAATTCATCTCACAGAGTTACATCTTTCCCTTCAGAAGCCTTTCGCTAAGGCTGTTCTTGTGGTATTGGCAAGGGATATTTGGAAGCCCATAGGGCTATGGTGAAAAAAATATCTTCCGTTCAAAACTGGAAAGAAGCTTTCTGAGAAACTGCTCTGTGTTCTGTTAATTCATCTCACAGAGTTACATCTTTCCCTTCAAGAAGCCTTTCGCTAAGGCTGTTCTTGTGGAATTGGCAAGGGATATTTGGAAGCCCATAGAGGCTATGTTGAAAAATATCTTCCGTTCAAAACTGGAAAGAAGCTTTCTGAGAAACTGCTCTGTGTTCTGTTAATTCATCTCACAGAGTTACATCTTTCCCTTCAAGAAGCCTTTCGCTAAGGCTGTTCTTGTGGAATTGGCAAAGGGATATTTGGAAGCCCATAGAGGGCTATGGTGAAAAAGGAAATATCTTCCGTTCAAAACTGGAAAGAAGCTTTCTGAGAAACTGCTCTGTGTTCTGTTAATTCATCTCACAGAGTTACATCTTTCCCTTCAAAAGCCTTTCGCTAAGGCTGTTCTTGTGGAATTGGCAAAGGGATATTTGGAAGCCCATAGACTATGGTGAAGGAAATATCTTCGTTCAAAACTGGAAAGAAGCTTTCTGAGAAACTGCTCTGTGTTCTGTTAATTCATCTCACAGAGTTACATCTTTCCCTTCAAGAAGCCTTTCGCTAAGGCTGTTCTTGTGGAATTGGCAAAGGATATTTGAAGCCCATAGAGGGCTATGGTGAAAAGGAAATATCTTCCGTTCAAAACTGGAAAGAAGCTTTCTGAGAAACTGCTCTGTGTTCTGTTGAATTCATCTCACAGAGTTACATCTTTCCCTTCAAGAAGCCTTTCGCTAAGGCTGTTCTTGTGGAATTGGCAAAGGGATATTTGGAAGCCCAGAGGCTATGGTGAAAAGGAAATATCTTCCGTTCAAAACTGGAAAGAAGCTTTCTGAGAAACTGCTCTGTGTTCTGCTAATTCATCTCACAGTGTTACATCTTTCCTTCAAGAAGCCTTTCGCTAAGGCTGTTCTTGTGGAATTAGCAAAGGGATATTTGGAAGCCCATAGAGGGCTATGGTGAAAAAGGAAATATCTTCCGTTCAAAACTGGAAAGAAGCTTTCTGAGAAACTGCTCTGTGTTCTGTTAATTCATCTCACAGAGTTACATCTTTCCTTCGCTAAGGCTGTTCTTGTGGAATTAGCAAAGGGATATTTGGAAGCCCATAGAGGCTATGGTGAAAAGGAAATATCTTCCGTTCAAACTGGAAAGAAGCTTTCTGAGAAACTGCTCTGTGTTCTGTTAATTCATCTCACAGAGTTACATCTTTCCTTCAAGAACCTTTCGCTAAGGCTGTTCTTGTGGAATTGGCAAAGGGATATTTGGAAGCCCATAGAGGGCTATGGTGAAAAAGGAAATATCTTCCGTTCAAAACTGGAAAGAAGCTTTCTGAGAAACTGCTCTGTGTTCTGTTAATTCATCTCACAGAGTTACATCTTTCCCTTCAGAAGCCTTTCGCTAAGGCTGTTCTTGTGGAATTAGCAAAGGATATTTGGAAGCCCATGAGGGCTATGGTGAAAAAGGAAATATCTTCCGTTCAAAACTGGAAAGAAGCTTTCTGAGAAACTGCTCTGTGTTCTGTTAATTCATCTCACAGAGTTACATCTTTCCTTCAAGAAGCCTTTCGCTAAGGCTGTTCTTGTGGAATTGGCAAAGGATATTTGGAAGCCCATAGAGGGCTATGGTGAAAAGGAAATATCTTCCGTTCAAAACTGGAAAGAAGCTTTCTGAGAAACTGCTCTGTGTTCTGTTAATTCATCTCACAGAGTTACATCTTTCCCTTCAAGAAGCCTTTCGCTAAGGCTGTTCTTGTGGAATTGGCAAAGGGATATTTGGAAGCCCATAGGGTATGGTGAAAAAGGAAATATCTTCCGTTCAAAACTGGAAAGAAGCTTTCTGAGAAACTGCTCTGTGTTCTGTTAATTCATCTCACAGAGTTACATCTTTCCCTTCAAGAAGCCTTTCGCTAAGGCTGTTCTTGTGGAATTGGCAAAGGGATATTTGGAAGCCCATAGAGGGCTATGGTGAAAAAGGAAATATCTTCCGTTCAAAAACTGGAAAGAAGCTTTCTGAGAAACTGCTCTGTGTTCTGTTAATTCATCTCACAGAGTTACATCTTTCCTTCAAGAAGCCTTTCGCTAAGGCTGTTCTTGTGGAATTGGCAAAGGGATATTTGGAAGCCCATAGAGGGCTATGGTGAAAAAGGAAATATCTTCCGTTCAAAACTGGAAAGAAGCTTTCTGAGAAACTGCTCTGTGTTCTGTTAATTCATCTCACAGAGTTACATCTTTCCCTTCAAGAAGCCTTTGCTAAGGCTGTTCTTGTGGTATTGGCAAAGGGATATTTGGAAGCCCATAGAGGCTATGGTGAAAAGGAAATATCTTCCGTTAAAAACTGGAAAGAAGCTTTCTGAGAAACTGCTCTGTGTTCTGTTAATTCATCTCACAGAGTTACATCTTTCCTTCAAGAAGCCTTTTGCTAAGGCTGTTCTTGTGGAATTGGCAAGGCGATATTTGGAAGCCCATAGAGGGCTATGGTGAAAAAGGAAATATCTTCCGTTCAAAACTGGAAAGAAGCTTTCTGAGAAACTGCTCTGTGTTCTCTGAATTCATCTCACAGAGTTACATCTTTCCCTTCAAGAAGCCTTTCGCTAAGGCTGTTCTTGTGGAATTCGCAAAGGGATATTTGGAAGCCCATAGAGGCTATGGTGAAAAGGAAATATCTTCCGTTCAAAACTGGAAAGAAGCTTTCTGAGAAACTGCTCTGTGTTCTGTTAATTCATCTCACAGAGTTACATCTTTCCCTTCAAGAAGCCTTTCGCTAAGGCTGTTCTTGTGGAATTGGCAAAGGGATATTTGGAAGCCCATAGAGGGCTATGGTGAAAAAGGAAATATCTTCCGTTCAAAACTGGAAAGAAGCTTTCTGAGAAACTGCTCTGTGTTCTGTTAATTCATCTCACAGAGTTACATCTTTCCCTTCAAGAAGCCTTTCGCTAAGGCTGTTCTTGTGGAATTGGCAGAGGGATATTTGGAAGCCATAGAGGGCTATGGTGAAAAAGGAAATATCTTCCGTTCAAAACTGGAAAGAAGCTTTCTTGAGAAACTGCTCTGTGTTCTGTTAATTCATCTCACAGAGTTACATCTTTCCCTTCGAAGCCTTTCGCTAAGCTGTTCTTGTGGAATTGGCAAAGGATATTTGGAAGCCCATAGAGGCTATGGTGAAAAGGAAATATCTTCCGTTCAAAACTGGAAGAAGCTTTCTGAGAAACTGCTCTGTGTTCTGTTAATTCATCTCACAGAGTTACATCTTTCCTTCAAGAAGCTTTTCGCTAAGGCTGTTCTTGTGGAATTGGAAAGGGATATTTGGAAGCCCATAGAGAGGCTATGGTGAAAAAGGAAATATCTTCCGTTCAAAACTGGAAAGAAGCTTACTGAGAAACTGCTCTGTGTTCTGTTAATTCATCTCACAGTTACATCTTTCCCTTCAAGAAGCCTTTCGCTAGGCTGTTCTTGTGGAATTGGCAAAGGGATATTTGGAAGCCCATAGAGGGCTATGGTGAAAAGGAAATATCTTCCGTTCAAAACCGGAAAGAAGCTTTCTGAGAAACTTCTCTGTGTTCTGTTAATTCATCTCACAGAGTTACATCTTTGCCTTCAAGAAGCCTTTCGCTAAGCTGTTCTTCTGTAATTGGCAAAGTGATATTTGGAAGCCCATAGAGGGCTATGGTGAAAAAGGAAATATCTTCCGTTCAAAAGTGGAAAGAAGCTTTCTGAGAAACTGCTCTGTGTTCTGTTAATTCATCTCACAGAGGTTACATCTTTCCCTTCAAGAAACCTTCGCTAAGGCTGTTCTTGTGGAATTGGCAAAGGGATATTTGGAAGCCCATAGAGGGCTATGGTGAAAGAAGTAAATATCTTCCGTTCAAAACTGGAAAGAAGCTTTCTGAGAAACTGCTCTGTGTTCTGTTAATTCATCTCACAGAGTTACATCTTTCCCTTCAAGAAGCCTTTCGCTAAGGCTGTTCTTGTGGAATTGGCAAAGGGATATTTGGAAGCCCATAGAGGGCTATGGTGAAAAAGGAAATATCTTCCGTTCAAAACTGGAAAGAAGCTTTCTGAGAAACTGCTCTTTGTTCTGTAATTCATCTCACAGAGTTACATCTTTCCCTTCAAGAAGCCTTTCGCTAAGGCTGTTCTTGTGGAATTGGTAAGGATATTTGCAAGCCCATAGTGCCCTATGTTGAAAAAGGAAATATCTTCCGTTCAAAACTGGAAAGAAGCTTTCTGAGAAACTGCTCTGTGTTCTGTTAATTCATCTCACAGAGTTACATCTTTCCCTTCAAGAAGCCTTTCGCTAAGGCTGTTCTTGTGGAATTGGCAAAGGGATATTTGGAAGCCCATAGAGGGCTATGGTGAAAAAGGAAATATCTTCCGTTCAAAACTGGAAAGAAGCTTTCTGAGAAACTGCTCTGTGTTCTGTTAATTCATCTCACAGAGTTACATCTTTCCCTTCAAGAAGCCTTTCGCTAAGGCTGTTCTTGTGGAATTGGCAAAGGGATATTTGGAAGCCCATAGAGGCTATGGTGAAAAAGGAAATATCTTCCGTTCAAAACTGGAAAGAAGCTTCTGAGAAACTGCTCTGTGTTCTGTGAATTCATCTCACAGAGTTACATCTTTCCCTTCAAGAAGCCTTTCGCTAAGGCTGTTCTTGTGGAATTGGCAAAGGATATTTGGAAGCCCATAGAGGGCTATGGTGAAAAAGGAAATATCTTCCGTTTAAAACTGGAAGAAGCTTTCTGAGAACACTCTGTGTTCTGTTAATTCATCTCACAGATTTATATCTTTCCCTTCAAGAAGCCTTTCGCTAAGGCTGTTCTTGTGCAATTGGCAAAGGGATATTTGGAAGCCCATAGAGGGCTATGGTGAAAAAGGAAATATCTTCCGTTCAAAACTGGAAAGAAGCTTTCTGAGAAACTGCTCTGTGTTCTAATAATTCATCTCACAGAGTTACATATTTCCTTCAAAGCCTTTAAGCTAAGGCTGTTCTTGTGGAATTGGCAAAGGGATATTTGGAAGCCCATAGAGTGCTATGGTGAAAAAGGAAATATCTTCCATTCAAAACTGGAAAGAAGCTTTCTGAAACTGCTCTGTGTTCTGTGAATTCATCTCACAGAGTTACATCTTTCCTTCAAGAAGCCTTTCCTAAGGCTGTTCTTGTGGAATTGGCAAAGGATATTTGGAAGCCCATAGAGGGCTATGGTGAAAAAGGAAATATCTTCCGTTCAAAACTGGAAAGAAGCTTTCTGAGAAACTGCTCTGTGTTCTGTTAATTCATCTCACAGAGTTACATCTTTCCCTTCAAGAAGCCTTTCGCTAAGGCTGTTCTTGTGGTATTGGCAAAGGGATATTTGCAAGCCCATAGAGCAATATGTTGAAAAAGGAAATATCTTCCGTTCAAAACTGGAAAGAAACTTTCTGATAAACTGCTCTGTGTTCTGTTAATTCACCTCACAGAGTAACATCTTTCCCTTCAAGAAGCCTTTCGCTAAGGCTGTTCTTCTGGAATTGGCAAAGGGATATTTGGAAGCCCATAGATGGCTATGGTGAAAAAGGATATATCTTCCGTTCAAAACTGGAAAGAAGCTTTCTGAGAAACTGCTCCGTGTTCTGTGAATTCATCTCACAGAGTTACATCTTTCCCGTCAAGAAGCCTTTTGCTAAGGCTGTTCTTGTGGTATTGGCAAAGGGATATTTGGAAGCCCATAGAGGGGTATGGTGAAAAAGTAAATATCTTCCGTTAAAAACGGGAAAGAAGCTTTGTGAGAAACTGCTCTGTGTTCTGTTAATTCATCTCACAGAGTTACATCTTTCCCTTCAAGAAGCCTTTCGCTAAGGCTGTTCTTGTGGAATTGGCAAAGGATATTTGGAAGCCCATAGAGGGCTATGGTGAAAAGGAAATATCTTCCGTTCAAAACTGGAAAGAAGCTTTCTGAGAAGCTGCTCTGTGTTGTTAATTCATCTCACAGAGTTACATCTTTCCCTTCAAGAAGCCTTCGCTAAGGCTGTTCTTGTGGAATTGGCAAAGTGATATTTGGAAGCCCATAGAGGCTATGGTGAAAAAAAGTATCTTCCGTTCAAAACTGGAAAGAAGCTTTCTGAGAAACTGCTCTGTGTTCTGTTAATTCATCTCACAGAGTTACATCTTTCCCTTCAAGAAGCCTTTGCTAAGGCTGTTCTTGTGGTATTGGCAAAGGGATATTTGGAAGCCCATAGAGGCTATGTTGAAAAAGGAAATATCTTCCGTTCAAAACTGGAAAGAAGCTTTCTGAGAAACTGCTCTGTGTTCTGTTAATCTCATCTCAGAGTTACATCTTTCCCTTCAAGAAGCCTTTAGCTAAGGCTGTTCTTGTGGAATTGGCAAAGGGATATTTGGAAGCCCATAGAGGCTATGGTGAAAAGGAAATATCTTCCGTTCAAAACTGGAAAGAAGCTTTCTGAGAAACTGCTCTGTGTTCTGTTAATTCATCTCACAGAGTTACATCTTTCCTTCAAGAAGCCTTTCGCTAAGGCTGTTCTTGTGGAATTGGCAAAGGATATTTGGAAGCCCAGAGGGCTATGGTGAAAGGATATATCTTCCGTTCAAAACTGGAAAGAAGCTTTCTGAGAAACTGCTCTGTGTTCTGTTAATTCATCTCACAGAGTTACATCTTTCCTTCAAGTAGCCTTTTCGCTAAGGCTGTTCTTGTGGAATTAGCAAGGGATATTTGGAAGCCCATAGAGGCTATGGTGAAAAAGGAAATATCTTCCGTTCAAAACTGGAAAGAAGCTTTCTGAGAAACTGCTCTGTGTTCTGTTAATTCATCTCACAGAGTTACATCTTTCCTTCAAAAAGCCTTTCTTGTGGAATTAGCAAAGGGATATTTGGAAGCCCATAGAGGGTATATGGTGAAAAAAGTATCTTCCGTTCAAAACTGGAAAGAAGCTTTCTGAGAAACTGCTCTGTGTTCTGTTAATTCATCTCACAGAGTTACATCTTTCCTTCAAAGCCTTTTGCTAAGGCTGTTCTTGTGGAATTGGGAAAGGATATTTGGAAGCCCATAGAGGGCTATGGTGAAAAAGGAAATATCTTCCGTTCAAAACTGGAAGAGACTTTCTGAGAAACTGCTCTGTGTTCTGTTAATTCATCTCACAGAGTTACATCTTTCCTTCAAGAAGCCTTTCGCTAAGGCTGTTCTTGTGGAATTGGCAAAGGATATTTGGAAGCCCAGAGGCTATGGTGAAAAAGGAAATATCTTCCGTTCAAAACTGGAAAGAAGCTTTCTGAGAAACTGCTCTGTGTTCTGTTAATTCATCTCACAGAGTTACATCTTTCCCTTCAAGAAGCCTTTCGCTAAGGATGTTCTTGTGGAATTGGCAAAGGATATTTGAAGCCCATAGATGTCTATGGTGAAAAAGCAAATATATTCCGTTCAAAACTGGAAAGAAGCTTTCTGAAACTGCTCTGTGTTCTGAATTCATCTCACAGAGTTACATCTTTCCCTTCAAAAGCCTTTCGCTAAGGCTGTTCTTGTGGAATTGGCAAAGGATATTTGGAAGCCCATAGAGGGCTATGGTGAAAAAGGAAATATCTTCCGTTCAAACTGGAAAGAAGCTTTCTGAGAAACTGCTCTGTGTTCAGTTAATTGCATCTCACAGAGTTAAATCTTTCCCTTCAAGAAGCCTTTTCGCTAAGGCTGTTCTTGTGGAATTGGCAAAGTGATATTTGGAAGCCCATAGAGGGCTATGTTGAAAAAGGAAATATCTTCAGTTCAAAACTGGAAAGAAGCTTTCTGAGAAACTGCTCTGTGTTCTGTTAATTCATCTCACAGTTACATCTTTCCCTTCAAGAAGCCTTTTAAGACTGTTCTTTTGGTATTGGCAAAGGATATTTGGAAGCCCATAGAGGCTATGGTGAAAAAGGAAATATCTTCCGTTCAAAACTGGAAAGAAGCTTTCTGAGAAACTGCTCTGTGTTCTGTGGATTCATCTCACAGAGTTACATCTTTCCTTCAAGAAGCCTTTCGCTAAGGCTGTTCTTGTGGAATTCGTGAGGATATTTGGAGCCCATAGATGGCTATGGTGAAAAGGAAATATCTTCCGTTCAAAACTGGAAAGAAGAAACTTTCTGAGAAACTGCTCTGTGTTCTGTGAATTCATCTCACAGAGTTACATCTTTCCTTTAAAGCCTTTCGCTAAGGCTGTTCTTGTGGAATTGGCAAGGGATATTTGGAAGCCCATAGGGCTATGGTGAAAAAATATCTTCCCTTCAAAACTGGAAAGAAGCTTTCTGAGAAACTGCTCTGTGTTCTGTTAATTCATCTCACAGAGTTACATCTTTCTTCAAGAAGCCTTTCGCTAAGGCTGTTCTTGTGAATTGGCAAAGTGATATTTGGAAGGCCATAGAGGGCTATGGTGAAAAGGAAATATCTTCCGTTCAAAACTGGAAAGAAGCTTTCTGAGAAACTGCTCTGTGTTCTGTTAATTCATCTCTCAGAGTTACATCTTTCCTTCAAGAAGCCTTCGCTAAGGCTGTTCTTGTGGAATTGGCAAAGGGATATTGGAAGCCCATAGAGGGCTATGGTGAAAAAGGAAATATCTTCCATTCAAAACTGGAAAGAAGCTTTCTGAGAAACTGCTCTGTGTTCTGTTAATTCATCTCACAGAGTTACATCTTTCCTTCAGGAAGCCTTCGCTAAGCCTGCTCTTGTGGAATTGGCAAGGGATATTTGGCAGCCCAGAGGGCTGTGGTGAAAAAGGAAATATCTTCCGTTCAAAACTGGAAAGAAGCTTTCTGAGAAACTGCTCTGTGTTCTGTTAATGCATCTCACAGAGTTACATCTTTCCTTCAAGAAGTCTTTCGCTAAGGCTGTTCTTGTGGAATTGGCAAAGGATATTTGGAAGCCCATAGAGGGCTATGTTGAAAAAGGAAATATCTTCAGTTCAAAACTGGAAAGAAGCTTTGAGAAACTGCTCTGTGTTCTGTTAATTCATCTCACAGAGTTACATCTTTCCTTCAAGAAGCCTTTCGCTAAGACTGTTCTTGTGGAATTGGCAAACTGATATTTGGAAGCCCATAGAGGGCTGTGGTGAAAAAGGAAATATCTTCCGCTTCAAAACTGGAAAGAAGCTTTCTGAGAAACTGCTCTGTGTTCTGTGAATTCATCTCACAGACATATCTTTCCTTCAAGAAGCCTTTCGCTCAGGCTGTTCTTGTGGAATTGGCAAAGGGATATTTGGAAGCCCATAGAGGGCTATGGTGAAAAGGAAATATCTTCCGCTCAAAACTGGAAAGAAACTTTCTGAGAAACTGCTCTGTGTTCTGTGAATTCATCTCACAGAGTTACATCTTTCCTTTAAAGTCTCGCTAAGGCTGTTCTTGTGGAATTGGTAAAGGGATATTTGGAAGCCCATAGAGGGCTATGGTGAAAAGGAAATATCTTCCGCTCAAAACTGGAAAGAAGCTTGAGAAACTGCTCTGTGTTCTGTGAATTCATCCCACAGAGTTACGTCTTTCCCTTCAAGAAGCCTTTCGCTAAGGCTGTTCTTGTGGAATTGGCAAAGGGATATTTGGAAGCCCATAGATGGCTATGGTGAAAAAGGATATAACATCCGTTCAAAACTGGAAAGAAGCTTACTGAGAAACTGCTCCGTGTTCTGCGAATTCATCTCACAGAGTTATATCTTTCCCTTCAAGAAGCCTTTCGCTAAGGCTGTTCTTGTGCAATTGGCAAAGGGATATTTGGAAGCCCATAGAGGGCTATGGTGAAATAGGAAATATCTTCCGTTCAAAAATGGAAAGAAACTTTCTGAGAAACTGCTCTGTGTTCTGTGAATTCATCTCACAGAGTTACATATTTCCCTTCAAGAAGCCTTTCGCTAAGGCTGTTCTTGTGGAATTGGCAAAGGGATATTTGGAAGCCCATAGAATGCTAGGGTGAAAAAGGAAATATCTTCCGTTCAAAACTGGAAAGAAGCTTACTGAGAAACTGCTCCTTGTTCTGTGAATTCATCTCACAGTGTTACATCTTTCCCTACAAGAAGCCTTTTCCTAAGGCTGTTCTTGTGGAATTGGCAAAGGGATATTTGGAAGCCCATAGAGGGGTATGGTGAAAAAGGAAATATCTTCCGTTCAAAACCGGAAAGAAGCTTTCTGAGA
>JAKFHT010001456.1:0-29136 GCA_023783455.1 Erythrocebus patas | reverse complement strand
CGGAAGATATTTCCTTTTTCCCGTAGCCCTCTATGGGCTTCCAAATATCACTTTGCCAATTCCACAAGAACAGCCTTAGCGAAAGGCTTGAAGGAAAGATGTAACTCTGTGAGATGAATTAACAGAACACAGAGCAGTTTCTCAGAAAGCTTCTTCCAGTTTTGAACGGAAGATATTTTTTCACCATAGCCCTCTATGGGCTTCCAAATATCCCTTTGCCAATTCCACAAGAACAGCCTTAGCGAAAGGCTTCTTGAAGAGAAAGATGTAACTGTGTGAGATGAATTAACAGAACACAGAGCAGTTTCTCAGAAAGCTTCTTTCCAGTTTTGAACGGAAGATATTTCCTTTTCACCATAGCCCTCTATGGGCTTCCAAATATCCCTTTGCCAATTCCACAAGAACAGCCTTAGCGAAAGTCTTCTTGAAGGGAATGATGTAACTCTGTGAGATGAATTAAAAGAACACAGAGCAGTTTCTCAGAAGGCTTCTTTCCTTTTTGAACGGAAGATATTTCCTTTTTCACCATAGCCCTGTAAGGGCTTCCAAATATCACTTTGCCAATTCCACAAGAACAGCCTTAGCGAAAGGCTTCTTGAAGGGAAAGATGTAACTCTGTGAGATGAATTAACAGAACACAGAGCAGTTTCTCAGAAAGCTTCTTTCCAGTTTTGAACGGAAGATGTTTCCTTTTTCACCGTAGCCCTCTATGAGCTTCCAAATATCACTTTGCCAATTCCACAAGAACAGCCTTAGCGAAAGGCTTCTTGAAGGGAAAGATGTAACTCTGTGAGATGAATTAACAGAACACAGAGCAGTTTCTCAGAAAGCTTCTTTCCATTTTTGAACGGAAGATATTTCCTTTTTCACCATAGCCCTCTATGGGCTTCCAAATATCCCTTTGCCAATTCCACAAGAACAGCCTTAGCAAAAGGCTTCTTGAAGGGAAAGATGTAACTCTGTGAGATGAATTAACAGAACACAGAGCAGTTTCTCAGAAAGCTTCTTTCCAGTTTTGAACGGAAGATATTTCCTTTTTCACCATAGCCCTCTGTGGGCTTCCAAATATCCCTTTGCCAATTCCACAAGAACAGCCTTAGCAAAAGGCTTCTTGAAGAGAACGATGTAACTCTGTGAGATGAATTAACAGAACACAGAGCAGTTTCTCAGAAAGCTTCTTTCCAGTTTTGAACGGAAGATATTTCCTTTTTCACCATAGCCCTCTCTGGACTTCCAAATATCCCTTGCCAGTTCCACAAGAACAGCCTTAGCGAAAGGCTTCTTGAAGGGAAAGATGTAACTCTGTGAGATGAATTAACAGAACACAGAGCAGTTTCACCATAGGCCTCTAAGGGCTTCCAAATATCCCTTTGCCAATTCCACAAGAACAGCCTTAGCGAAAGGCTTCTTGAAGGGAAAGATGTAACTCTGTGAGATGAATTAACAGAACACAGAGCAGTTTCTCAGAAAGCTTCTTTCCAGTTTTGAACGGAAGATATTTCCTTTTTCACCATAGCCCTCTATGGGCTTCCAAATATCACTTTGCCAATTCCACAAGAACAACCTTAGCGAAAGGCTTCTTGAAGGAAAGATGTAACTCTGTGAGATGAATTAACAGAACACAGAGCAGTTTCTCAGAAAGCTTCTTTCCAGTTTTGAAAGGAAGATAATTCTTTTTCACCATAGTCCTCTATGGGCTTCCAAATATCCCTTTGCCAATTCCACAAGAACAGCCTTAGCGAAAGGCTTCTTGAAGGGAAAGATGTAACTCTGTGAGATGAATTAACAGAACACAGAGCAGTTTCTCAGAAAGCTTCTTTCCAGTTTTGAACGGAAGATATTTCCTTTTTCCCCGTAGCCCTCTATGGGCTTCCAAATATCACTTTGCCAATTCCACAGGAACAGACTTAGCGAAATGCTTCTTGAAGGGAAAGATGTAACTCTGTGAGATGAATTAACAGAACACAGAGCAGTTTCTCAGAAAGCTTCTTTCCAGTTTTGAAAGGAAGATAATTTTTTTTCAACATAGTCCTCTATGGGCTTCCAAATATCCCTTTGCCAATTCCACAAGAACAGCCTTAGCGAAAGGCTTCTTGAAGGGAAAGATGTAACTCTGTGAGATGAATTAACAGAACACAGAGCAGTTTCTCAGAGAGATTCTTTCCGGTTTTGAACGGAAGATATTTTTCACCATAGTCCTCTATGGGCTTCCAAATATCCTTTGCCAATTCCACAAGAACAGCCTTAGCGAAAGGCTTGAAGGAAAGATGTAACTCTGTGAGATGAATTAACAGAACACAGAGCAGTTTCTCAGAAAGCTTCTTTCCAGTTTTGAACGGAAGATATTTTTTTCACCATAGCCCTCTATGGGCTTCCAAATATCACTTTGCCAATTCCACAAGAACAGCCTTAGCGAAAGGCTTCTTGAAGGGAAAGATGTAACTCTGTGAGATGAATTAACAGAACACAGAGCAGTTTCTCAGAAAGCTTCTTTCCAGTTTTGAACGGAAGATATTTCCTTTTTAACCATAGGCCTCTATGGGCTTCCAAATATCACTTTGCAATTCCACAAGAAAAACCTTAGCGAAAGGCTTCTTGAAGGGACAGATGTAACTCTGTGAGATGAATTAACAGAACACAGAGCAGTTTCTCAGAAAGCTTCTTTCCAGTTTTGAACGGAAGATATTTCCTTTTTCCCCGTAGCCCTCTCTATGGGCTTCCAAATATCACTTTGCCAATTCCACAAGAACAGCCTTAGCGAAAGGCTTCTTGAAGGGAAAGATGTAACTCTGTGAGATGAATTAACAGAACACAGAGCAGTTTCTCAGAAAGCTTCTTTCCACTTTTGAACGGAAGATATTCCTTTTTCACCATAGCCCTCTATGGGCTTCCAAATATCCCTTTGTCAATTCCACAAGAACAGCCTTAGCGAAAGTCTTCTTGAAGGGAATGATGTAACTCTGTGAGATGAATTAAAAGAACACAGAGCAGTTTCTCAGAAGGCTTCTTTCCATTTTTGAACGGAAGATATTTCCTTTTTCACCATAGCCCTGTAAGGGCTTCCAAATATCACTTTGCCAATTCCACAAGAACAGCCTTAGCGAAAGGCTTCTTGAAGGGAAAGATGTAACTCTGTGAGATGAATTAACAGAACACAGAGCAGTTTCTCAGAAAGCTTCTTTCCAGTTTTGAACGGAAGATATTTCCTTTTTCACCATAGCCCTCTGAGGGCTTCCAAATATCCCTTTGCCAATTCCACAAGAACAGCCTTAGCAAAAGGTTTCTTGAAGAGAACGATGTAACTCTGTGAGATGAATTAACAGAACACAGAGCAGTTTCTCAGAAAGCTTCTTTCCAGTTTTGAACGGAAGATATTTCCTTTTTCACCATAGCCCTCTGGACTTCCAAATATCCCTTGCCAGTTCCACAAGAACAGCCTTAGCGAAAGGCTTCTTGAAGGGAAAGATGTAACTCTGTGAGATGAATTAACAGAACACAGAGCAGTTTCACCATAGGCCTCTAAGGGCTTCCAAATATCCCTTTGCCAATTCCACAAGAACAGCCTTAGCGAAAGGCTTCTTGAAGGGAATGATGTAACTCTGTGAGATGAATTAACAGAACACAGAGCAGTTTCTCAGAAAGCTTCTTTCCAGTTTTGAACGGAAGATATTTCCTTTTTCACCATAGCCCTCTATGGGCTTCCAAATATCACTTTGCCAATTCCTCAAGAACAACCTTAGCTAAAGGCTTCTTGAACGGAAAGATGTAACTCTGTGAGATGAATTAACAGAACACAGAGCAGTTTCTCAGACAGCTTCTTTCCAGTTTTGAAAGGAAGATAATTCTTTTTCACCATTGTCCTCTATGGGCTTCCAAATATCCCTTTGCCAATTCCACAAGAACAGCCTTAGCGAAAGGCTTCTTGAAGGGAAAGATGTAACTCTGTGAGATGAATTAACAGAACACAGAGCAGTTTCTCAGAAAGCTTCTTTCCAGTTTTGAACGGAAGATATTTTTTCACCATAGCCTCTATGGGCTTCCAAATATCACTTTGCCAATTCCACAGGAACAGACTTAGAGAAAGGCTTCTTGAAGGAAAGATGTAACTCTGTGAGATGAATTAACAGAACACAGAGCAGTTTCTCAGAAAGCTTTTTCCAGTTTTGAACGGAAGATATTTCCTTTTTCACCATAGCCCTCTATGGGCTTCCAAATATCCTTTGCCAATTCCACAAGAACAGCCTTAGCAAAAGGCTTTTGAAGGGAAAGAGGTAACTCTGTGAGATGAATTAACAGAACACAGAGCAGTTTCTCAGAAAGCTTTTTCCAGTTTTGAACGGAAGATATTTTTTTCACCATAGCCTCTATGGGCTTCCAAATATCCTTTGCCAATTCCACAAGAATAGCCTTAGCGAAAGGCTTCTTGAAGGGAAAGATGTAACTCTGTGAGATGAATTAACAGAACACAGAGCAGTTTCTCAGAAAGCTTCTTTCCATTTTTGAACGGAAGATATTTCCTTTTTCACCATACCCCTCTATGGGCTTCCAAATATCGCTTTGCCAATTCCACAAGAGCAGCCTTAGCGAAAGTCTTCTTGAAAGGAAAGATGTAACTCTGTGAGATGAATTAACAGAACACAGAGCAGTTTCTCAGAAAGCTGCTTTCCAGTTTTGAACGGAAGATATTTCCTTTTTCAACATAGCCCTCTATGGGCTTCCAAATATCACTTTGCCAATTCCACAAGAACAACCTTAGCGAAAGGCTTCTTGAAGGGAAAGATGTAACTCTGTGAGATGAATTAACAGAACACAGAGCAGTTTCTCAGAAAGCTTCTTTCCAGTTTTGAACGGAAGATATTTCCTTTTTCAACATAGCCCCTCTATGGGCTTCCAAATATCACTTTGCCAATTCCACAAGAACAACCTTAGCGAAAGGCTTTTGAAGGAAAGATGTAACTGTGAGATGAATTAACAGAACACAGAGCAGTTTCTCAGAGAGATTCTTTCCGGTTTTGAACGGAAGATATTTCCTTTTTCACCATAGCCCTATGGGCTTCCAAATATCCCTTTGCCAATTCCACAAGAACAGCCTTAGCGAAGGCTTCTTGAAGGAAAGATGTAACTCTGTGAGATGAATTAACAGAACACAGAGCAGTTTCTCAGAAAGCTTTTTCCAGTTTTGAACGGAAGATATTTCCTTTTTCCCGTAGCCCTCTATGGGCTTCCAAATATCACTTTGCCAATTCCACAAGAACAACCTTAGCGAAAGGCTTCTTGAAGGAAAGATGTAACTCTGTGAGATGAATTAACAGAACACAGAGCAGTTTCTCAGAAAGCTTCTTTCCAGTTTTGAACGGAAGATATTTTTTCACCATAGCCTCTATGGGCTTCAAATATCACTCTGCCAATTCCACAAGAACAGCCTTAGCTTAAAGGCTTGAAGGGAAAGATGTAACTCTGTGAGATGAATTAACAGAACACAGAGCAGTTTCTCAGAAAGCTTCTTCCAGTTTTGAACGGAAGATATTTCCTTTTAACCATAGGCCTCTATGGGCTTCCAAATATCACTTTGCCAATTCCACAAAAACAGCCTTAGCGAAAGGCTTTTTGAAGGAAAGATGTAACTCTGTGAGATGAAATAACAGAACACAGAGCAGTTTCTCAGAAAGCTTCTTTCCAGTTTTGAACGGAAGATATTTTTTTCACCATAGCCTCTATGGGCTTCCAAATATCACTTGCCAATTCCACAAGAACAGCCTTAGCGAAAGGCTTGAAGGGAAAGATGTAACTCTGTGAGATGAATTAACAGAACACAGAGCAGTTTCTCAGAAAGCTTTTTCCAGTTTTGAACGGAAGATATTTCCTTTTTCACCATAGCAACTATGGGCTTCCAAATATCCCTTTGCCAATTCCAGAAGAACAGCCTTAGCGAAAGGCTTCTTGAAGGGAAAGATGTAACTCTGTGAGATGAATTAACAGAACACAGAGCAGTTTCTCAGAAAGCTTCTTTCCAGTTTTGAACGGAAGATATTTCCTTTTTCACCATAGCCCTGTAAGGGCTTCCAAATATCACTTTGCCAATTCCACAAGAACAGCCTTAGCGAAAGGCTTCTTGAAGGGAAAGATGTAACTCTGTGAGATGAATTAACAGAACACAGAGCAGTTTCTCAGAAAGCTTCTTTCCAGTTTTGAACGGAAGATGTTTCCTTTTTCACCGTAGCCCTCTATGAGCTTCCAAATATCACTTTGCCAATTCCACAAGAACAGCCTTAGCGAAAGGCTTCTTGAAGGGAAAGATGTAACTCTGTGAGATGAATTAACAGAACACAGAGCAGTTTCTCAGAAAGTTTCTTTCTAGTTTTGAACGGAAGATATTTCCTTTTTCACCATAGCCCTCTGTGGGCTTCCAAATATCCCTTTGCCAATTCCACAAGAACAGCCTTAGCAAAAGGCTTCTTGAAGAGAACGATGTAACTCTGTGAGATGAATTAACAGAACACAGAGCAGTTTCTCAGAAAGCTTCTTTCCAGTTTTGAACGGAAGATATTTCCTTTTTCACCATAGCCCTGTCTGGACTTCCAAATATCCCCTTGCCAGTTCCACAAGAACAGCCTTAGCGAAAGGCTTCTTGAAGGGAAAGATGTAACTCTGTGAGATGAATTAACAGAACACAGAGCAGTTTCTCAGAAAGCTTCTTTCCAGTTTTGAACGGAAGATTTTTCCTTTTAAACCATAGGCCTCTATGGGCTTCCAAATATCACTTTGCAATTCCACAAGAAAAACCTTAGCGAAAGGCTTCTTGAAGGGACAGATGTAACTCTGTGAGATGAATTAAGAGAACACAGAGCAGTTTCTCAGAAAGCTTCTTTCCAGTTTTGAACGGAAGATATTTCCTTTTTCCCCGTAGCCCTCTATGGGCTTCCAAATATCACTTTGCCAATTCCACAAGAACAGCCTTAGAGAAAGGCTTCTTGAAGGGAAAGATGTAACTCTGTGAGATAAATTAACAGAACACAGAGCAGTTTCTCAGAAAGCTTCTTTCCAGTTTTGAACGGAAGATATTTACTTTTTCACCATAACCCTCTATGGGCTTCCAAATATCTTTTTGCCAATTCCACAAGAACAGCCTTAGCGAAAGGCTTCTTGAAGGGAAAGATGTAACTCTGTGGGATGAATTAACAGAACACAGAGCAGTTTCTCAGAAAGCTTCTTTCCAGTTTTGAACGGAAGATATATCCTTTTTCACCATAGCCCTATGGGCTTCCAAATATCCTTTGCCAATTCCACAAGAACAGTCTTAGCGAAAGGCTTTGAAGGGAAAGATGTAACTCTGTGAGATGAATTAACAGAACACAGAGCAGTTTCTCAGAAAGCTTCTTTCCAGTTTTGAACGGACGATATTTCCTTTTTCACCATAGCCCTCTATGGGCTTCCAAATATCCTTTGCCAATTCCACAAGAACAGCCTTAGCGAAAGGCTTCTTGAAGGGAAAGATGTAACTCTGTGAGATGAATTAACAGAACACAGAGCAGTTTCTCAGAAAGCTTCTTTCCAGTTTTGAACGGAAGATATTTCCTTTTTCACCATAGCCCTCTATGGGCTTCAAATATCACTTGCCAATTCCACAAGAACAGCCTTAGCGAAGGCTTTGAAGGAAAGATGTAACTCTGTGAGATGAATTAACAGAACACAGAGCAGTTTCTCAGAAAGTTCCTTTCCAGTTTTGAACGGAAGATATTTCCTTTTTAACCATAGGCCTCTATGGGCTTCCAAATATCACTTTGCAATTCCACAAGAAAAACCTTAGCGAAAGGCTTCTTGAAGGGACAGATGTAACTCTGTGAGATGAATTAACAGAACACAGAGCAGTTTCTCAGAAAGCTTCTTTCCAGTTTTGAACGGAAGATATTTCTTTTTCACCATAGCCTCTATGGGCTTCCAAATATCACTTTGCCAATTCCACAAGAACAGCCTTAGCGAAAGGCTTCTTGAAGGGAAAGATGTAACTCTGTGAGATGAATTAACAGAACACAGAGCAGTTTCTCAGAAAGCTTCTTTCCAGTTTTGAACGGAAGATATTCCTTTTTCACCATAGCCCTCTATGGGCTTCCAAATATCCCTTGCCAATTCCACAAGAACAGCCTTAGCGAAAGGCTTCTTGAAGGGAATGATGTAACTCTGTGAGATGAATTAACAGAACACAGAGCAGTTTCTCAGAAAGCTTCTTTCCAGTTTTGAACGGAAGATATTTCCTTTTTCACCATAGGCCTCTAAGGGCTTCCAAATATCACTTTGCCAATTCCACAAGAACAGCCTTAGCGAAAGGCTTCTTGAAGGGAAAGATGTAACTCTGTGAGATGAATTAACAGAACACAGAGCAGTTTCTCAGAAAGCTTCTTTCCAGTTTTGAACGGAAGATATTTCCTTTTTCACCATAGGCCTCTAAGGGCTTCCAAATATCCTTTGCCAATTCCACAAGAACAGCCTTAGCAAAGGCTTCTTGAAGAGAAAGATGTAACTCTGTGAGATGAATTAACAGAACACAGAGCAGTTTCTCAGAAAGCTTCTTTCCAGTTTTGAACGGAAGATATTTCCTTTTTCACCATAGCCCTGTCTGGACTTCCAAATATCCCTGCCAATTCCACAAGAACAGCCTTAGCGAAAGGCTTCTTGAAGGAAAGATGTAACTCTGTGGGATGAATTAACAGAACACAGAGCAGTTTCTCAGAAAGCTTCTTTCCAGTTTTGAACGGAAGATATCCTTTTCACCATAGCCCTCTATGGGCTTCCAAATATCCCTTGCCAATTCCACAAGAACAGTCTTAGCGAAAGGCTTCTTGAAGGAAAGATGTAACTCTGTGAGATGAATTAACAGAACACAGAGCAGTTTCTCAGAAAGCTTCTTTCCAGTTTTGAACGGAAGATATTTCCTTTTCACCATAGCCCTCTATGGGCTTCCAAATATCCTTTGCCAATTCCACAAGAACAGCCTTAGCGAAAGGCTTCTTGAAGGAAAGATGTAACTCTGTGAGATGAATTAACAGAACACAGAGCAGTTTCTCAGAAAGCTTCTTTCCAGTTTTGAACGGAAGATATTTCCTTTTCACCATAGCCCTTATGGACTTCCAAATATCCCTTGCCAATTCCACAAGAACACCTTAGCGAAAGGCTTCTTGAAGGAAAGATGTAACTCTGTGAGATGAAGTAACAAAACACAGAGCAGTTTCTCAGAAAGCTTCTTTCCAGTTTTGAGCGGAAGATATTTCCTTTTCACCATAGGCCTCTATGGGCTTCCAAATATCACTTTGCAATTCCACAAGAAAACCTTAGCGAAAGGCTTCTTGAAGGAAAGATGTAACTCTGTGGGATGAATTAACAGAACACAGAGCAGTTTCTCAAGCTTCTTTCCAGTTTTGAACGGAAGATATATCCTTTTCACCATAGCCCTCTATGGGCTTCCAAATATCCTTTGCCAATTCCACAAGAACAGCCTTAGCGAAAGGCTTCTTGAAGGAAAGATGTAACTCTGTGACATGAATTAACAGAACACAGAGCAGTTTCTCAGAAAGATTCTTTCCAGTTTTGAACGGAAGATATTTCCTTTTCACCATAGCCCTCATGGGCTTCCAAATATCCTTTGCCAATTCCACAAGAACAGCCTTAGCGAAAGGCTTCTTGAAGGAAAGATGTAACTCTGTGAGATGAATTAACAGAACACAGAGCAGTTTCTCAGAAAGCTTCTTTCCAGTTTTCAACGGAAGATATTTCCTTTTTCACCATAGCCTGTCTGGACTTCCAAATATCCCTTGCCAGTTCCACAAGAACAGCCTTAGCGAAAGGCTTCTTGAAGGAAAGATGTAACTCTGTGAGATGAATTAACAGAACACAGAGCAGTTTCTCATAGGCCCTCTTTTTTTGCCAATTCCACAAGAACAGCCTTAGCGAAGGCTTCTTGAAGGAAAGATGTAACTCTGTGAGATGAATTAACAGAACACAGAGCAGTTTCTCAGAAAGTTTCTTTCCAGTTTTGAGCGGAAGATATTTCCTTTTCACCATAGCCCTCTATGGGCTTCCAAATATCCCTTTGCCAATTCCACAAGAACAGCCTTAGCGAAAGGCTTCTTGAAGCGAAAGATGTAACTCTGTGAGATGAATTAACAGAACATAGAGCAGTTTCTCAGAAAGCTTCTTTCCAGTTTTGAACGGAAGATATTTCCTTTTTCACCATAGCCCTTATGGACTTCCAAATATCCCCTTGCCAATTCCACAAGAACAACCTTAGGGAAAGGCTTCTTGAAGGGAAAGATGTAACTCTGTGAGATGAATTAACAGAACACAGAGCAGTTTCTCAGAAAGCTTCTTTCCAGTTTTGAACGGAAGATATTTCCTTTTAAACCATAGGCCTCTATGGGCTTCCAAATATCACTTTGCAATTCCACAAGAAAAACCTTAGCGAAAGGCTTCTTGAAGGGAAAGATGTAATTCTTTGAGATGAATTAAGAGAACACAGAGCAGTTTCTCAGAAAGCTTCTTTCCAGTTTTGAACGGAAGATATTTTTTTTTTCCCCGTAGCCCTCTATGGGCTTCCAAATATCACTTTGCCAATTCCACAAGAACAGCCTTAGAGAAAGGCTTCTTGAAGGGAAAGATGTAACTCTGTGAGATGAATTAACAGAACACAGAGCAGTTTCTCAGAAAGCTTCTTTCCAGTTTTGAGCGGAAGATATTTACTTTTCACCATAGCCCTCTATGGGCTTCCAAATATCCTTTGCCAATTCCACAAGAACAGCCTTAGCGAAAGGCTTCTTGAAGGAAAGATGTAACTCTGTGGGATGAATTAACAGAACACAGAGCAGTTTCTCAGAAAGCTTCTTTCCAGTTTTGAACGGAAGATATATCCTTTTCACCATAGCCCTCTATGGGCTTCCAAATATCCTTTGCCAATTCCACAAGAACAGCCTTAGCGAAAGGCTTTGAAGGAAAGATGTAACTCTGTGAGATGAATTAACAGAACACAGAGCAGTTTCTCAGAAAGCTTCTTTCCAGTTTTGAACGGAAGATATTTCCTTTTTCACCATAGCCCTCTATGGGCTTCCAAATATCCCTTTGCCAATTCCACAAGAACAGCCTTAGCGAAAGGCTTCTTGAAGCGAAAGATGTAACTCTGTGAGAAGAATTAACAGAACACAGAGCAGTTTCTCAGAAAGCTTCTTTCCAGTTTTGAACGGAAGATATTTCCTTTTTCACCATAGCCCTTATGGACTTCCAAATATCCCCTTGCCAATTCCACAAGAACAACCTTAGCGAAAGGCTTCTTGAAGGGAAAGATGTAACTCTGTGAGATGAATTAACAGAACACAGAGCAGTTTCTCAGAAAGCTTCTTTCCAGTTTTGAACGGAAGATATTTCCTTTTTAACCATAGGCCTCTATGGGCTTCCAAATATCACTTTGCAATTCCACAAGAAAAACCTTAGCGAAAGGCTTCTTGAAGGGACAGATGTAACTCTGAGAGATGAATTAACAGAACACAGAGCAGTTTCTCAGAAAGCTTCTTTCCAGTTTTGAACGGAAGATATTTCCTTTTTCCCCGTAGCCCTCTATGGGCTTCCAAATATCACTTTGCCAATTCCACAAGAACAGCCTTAGAGAAAGGCTTCTTGAAGGGAAAGATGTAACTCTGTGAGATGAATTAACAGAACACAGAGCAATTTCTCAGAAAGCTTCTTTCCAGTTTTGAGCGGAAGTTATTTCCTTTTTCCCCTAGCCCTCTATGGGCTTCCAAATATCACTTTGCCAATTCCACAAGAACAGCCTTAGAGAAAGGCTTCTTGAAGGGAAAGATGTAACTCTGTGAGATGAATTAACAGAACACAGAGCAATTTCTCAGAAAGCTTCTTTCCAGTTTTGAACGGAAGATATTTACTTTTTCACCATAGCCCTCTATGGGCTTCCAAATATCCCTTTGCCAATTCCACAAGAACAGCCTTAGCGAAAGGCTTCTTGAAGGGAAAGATGTAACTCTGTGGGATGAATTAACAGAACACAGAGCAGTTTCTCAGAAAGCTTCTTTCCAGTTTTGAACGGAAGATATCCTTTTCACCATAGCCCTCTATGGGCTTCCAAATATCCCTTTGCCAATTCCACAAGAACAGAATTAGCGAAAGGCTTCTTGAAGGAAAGATGTAACTCTGTGACATGAATTAACAGAACACAGAGCAGTTTCTCAGAAAGATTCTTTCCAGTTTTGAACGGAAGATATTTCCTTTTTCACCATAGACCTCTATGGGCTTCCAAATATCCTTTGCCAATTCCACAAGAACAGCCTTAGCGAAAGGCTTTGAAGGAAAGATGTAACTCTGTGAGATGAATTAACAGAACACAGAGCAGTTTCTCAGAAAGCTTCTTTCCAGTTTTGAACGGAAGATATTTCCTTTTTCACCATAGCCCTCTATGGGCTTCCAAATATCCTTTGCCAATTCCACAAGAACAGCCTTAGCGAAAGGCTTCTTGAAGCGAAAGATGTAACTCTGTGAGATGAATTAACAGAACACAGAGCAGTTTCTCAGAAAGCTTCTTTCCAGTTTTGAACGGAAGATATTTCCTTTTTCACCATAGCCCTCTAAGGGCTTCCAAATATCCCTTTGCCAATTCCACAAGAACAGCTTTAGCGAAAGGCTTTGAAGGAAAGATATAACTCTGTGAGATGAATTAACAGAACACAGAGCAGTTTCTCAGAAAGCTACTTTCCAGTTTTGAACGGAAGATATTTCCTTTTTCCCCGTAGCCCTCTATGGGCTTCCAAATATCACTTTGCCAATTCCACAAGAAGAGCCTTAGCGAAAGGCTTCTTGAAGGAAAGATGTAACTCTGTGAGATGAATTAACAAAACACAGAGCAGTTTCTCAGAAAGCTTCTTTCCAGTTTTGAACGGAAGATATTTCCTTTTTCACCATAGCCCTCTATGGGCTTCCAAATATCCTTGCCAGTTCCACAAGAACAGCCTTAGCGAAAGGCTTCTTGAAGGAAAGATGTAACTCTGAGATGAATTAACAGAACACTGAGCATTTTCTCAGAGAGCTTCTTTACAGTTTTGAACGGAAGATATTTCCTTTTTCACCACAGCCCTCTATGGGCTTCCAAATATCACTCTGCCAATTCCACAAGAACAGCCTTAGCGAAAGGCTTCTTGAAGGGAAAGATGTAACTCTGTGAGATGAATTAACAGAACACAGAGCAGTTTCTCAGAAAGATTCTTTCCAGTTTTGAACGGAAGATATTTCCTTTTTCACCATAGACCTCTATGGGCTTCCAAATATCCTTTGCCAATTCCACAAGAACAGCCTTAGCGAAAGGCTTCTTGAAGGGAAAGATGTAACTCTGTGAGATGAATTAACAGAACACAGAGCAGTTTCTCAGAAAGCTTCTTTCCAGTTTTGAACGGAAGATATTTCCTTTTTCACCATAGCCCTCTATCGGCTTCCAAATATCCCTTTGCAAATTCCACAAGAACAGCCTTAGCGAAAGGCTTCTTGAAGCGAAAGATGTAACTCTGTGAGATGAATTAACACAACACAGAGCAGTTTCTCAGAAAGCTTCTTTCCAGTTTTGAACGGAAGATATTTCCTTTTCACCATAGCCCTCTATGGGCTTCCAAATATCCTTGCCAGTTCCACAAGAACAGCCTTAGCGAAGGCTTCTTGAAGGGAAAGATGTAACTCTGTGAGATGAATTAACAGAACACAGAGCAGTTTCGCCATAGGCCTCTAAGGACTTCCAAATATCCCTTTGCCCATTCCACTAGAACAGCCTTAGCGAAAGGCTTCTTGAAGGGAAAGACGTAACTCTGTGAGATGAATTAACAGAACACAGAGTAGTTTCTCAGAAAGCTTCTTCCAGTTTTGAACGGAAGATATTTCCTTTTTCACCGTAGCCCTCTATGGGCTTCCAAATATCCTCTGCCAATTCCACAAGAACAGCCTTAGCGAAAGGCTTCTTGAAGGAAAGATGTAACTCTGTGAGATGAATTAACAGAACACAGAGCAGTTTCTCAGAAAGCTTCTTTCCAGTTTTGAACGGAAGATATTTTTTTCACCATAGCCCTCTATGGGCTTCCAAATATCCTTGCCAATTCCACAAGAACAGCCTTAGCGAAAGGCTTCTTGAAGGAAAGATGTAACTCTGTGAGATGAATTAACAGAACACAGAGCAGTTTCTCAGAAAGTTTCTTTCCAGTTTTGAACGGAAGATATTTCCTTTTTTTCCGGTAGCCCTCTATGGGCTTCCAAATATCCTTGCCAATTCCACAAGAACAGCCTTAGCGAAAGGCTTTGAAGGAAAGATGTAACTCTGTGAGATGAATTAACAGAACACAGAGCAGTTTCTCAGAAAGCTTCTTTCCAGTTTTGAACGGAAGATATTTCCTTTTCACCATAGCCCTCTATGGGCTTCCAAATATCACTTTGCCAATTCCACAAGAACAGCCTTAGCGAAAGGCTTCTTGAAGGGAAAGATGTAACTCTGTGAGATGAATTAACAGAACACAGAGCAGTTTCTCAGAAAGCTTCTTTCCAGTTTTGAGCGGAAGATATTTCCTTTTTCACCATAGGCCCCTATGGGCTTCCAAATATCCTTTGCCAATTCCTCAAGAACAGCTTTAGCGAAAGGCTTCTTGAAGGAAAGATATAACTCTGTGAGATGAATTAACAAAACACAGAGCAGTTTCTCAAGCTTCTTTCCAGTTTTGAGCGGAAGATATTTCCTTTTTCACCATAGCCCTCTATGGGCTTCCAAATATCCTTTGCCAATTCCACAAGAACAGCCTTAGCGAAAGGCTTCTTGAAGGAAAGATGTAACTCTGTGAGTTGAATTAACAGAACACAGAGTAGTTTCTCAGAAAGCTTCTTTCCGGTTTTGAACGGAAGATATTTCCTTTTTTCACCATAGCCCTCTATGGGCTTCCAAATATCCTTTGCTAATTCCACAAGAACAGCCTTAGCGAAGGCTTCTTGAAGGAAAGATGTAACTCTGTGAGAAGAATTAACAGAACACTGAGCATTTTCTCAGAAAGCTTCTTTACAGTTTTGAACGGAAGATATTTCCTTTTCACCATAGCCTCTATGGGCTTCCAAATATCACTCTGCCAATTCCTCAAGAACAGCTTTAGCGAAAGGTTTTGAAGGAAAGATGTAACTCTGTGATGAATTAACAGAACACAGAGCAGTTTCTCAGAAAGCTTCTTTCCGGTTTTGAACGGAAGATATTTCCTTTTTCACCATAGCCCTCTAGTGGCTTCCAAATATCACTCTGCCAATTCCACAAGAACATCCTTAGCGAAAGGCTTCTTGAAGGAAAGATGTAACTCTGTGAGATGAATTAACAGAACACAGAGCAGTTTCTCAGAAAGCTTCTTTCCAGTTTTGAACGGAAGATATTTCCTTTTACACCATAGCCCTCTATGGGCTTCCAAATATCACTTTGCAAATTCCACAAGAACAGTCTTAGCGAAAGGCTTCTTGAAGGAAACATGTAACTCTGTGAGATGAATTAACACAACACAGAGCAGTTTCTCAAGCTTCTTTCCAGTTTTGAATGGAAGATATTTCCTTTTCACCATAGCCCTCTATGGGCTTCCAAATATCACTCTGCCAATTCCTCAAGAACAGCTTTAGCGAAAGGTTTTGAAGGAAAGATGTAACTCTGAGATGAATTAACAGAACACAGAGCAGTTTCTCAGAAAGCTTCTTTCCAGTTTTGAATGGAAGATATTTCCTTTTCACCATAGCCCTCTATGGGCTTCAAATATCCTTTGCCAATTCCTCAAGAACAGCCTTAGCGAAAGGCTTCTTGAAGGGAAAGATGTAACTCTGTGAGATGAATTAACAGAACACGAGTAGTTTCTCAGAAAGCTTCTTTCCGGTTTTGAACTGAAGATATTTCCTTTTCACCATAGCCCTATGGGCTTCCAAATATCACTCTGCCAATTCCACAAAAACTGCATTAGCGAAAGGCTTCTTGAAGTAAAGATGTAACTCTGAGAGATGAATTAACAGAACACAGAGCAGTTTCTCAAGCTTCTTTCCAGTTTTGAGCGGACGATATTTCCTTTTCACCATAGCCCTCTATGGGCTTCCAAATATCCTTTGCTAATTCCACAACAACAGCCTTAGCGAAAGGCTTCTTGAAGGAAAGATGTAACTCTGTGAGATGAATTAACAGAAAACAGAGCAGTTTCTCAGAAAGCTTCTTTCCGGTTTTGAGCGGAAGATATTTCCTTTTCACCATAGCCCTCTATGGGCTTCCAAATATCCTTGCCAATTCCACAAGAACAGCCTTAGCGAAGGCTTCTTGAAGAGAAAGATGTAACTCTGTGAGATGAATTAACAGAACACAGAGCAGTTTCTCAGAAAGCTTCTTTCCAGTTTTGAACGGACGATATTTCCTTTTTCACCATAGCCCTCTATGGGCTTCCAAATATCCCTTTGCTAATTCCACAACAACAGCCTTAGCGAAAGGCTTCTTGAAGGGAAAGATGTAACTCTGTGAGATGAATTAACAGAAAACAGAGCAGTTTCTCAGAAAGCTTCTTTCCGGTTTTGAACGGAAGATATTTCCTTTTTCACAATAGCCCTCTATGGGCTTCCAAATATCCCTTTGCCAATTCCACAAGAACAGCCTTAGCAAAAGGCTTCTTGAAGAGAAAGATGTAACTCTGTGAGATGAATTAACACAACACAGAGCAGTTTCTCAGAAAGCTTCTTTCCGGTTTTGAACGGAAGATATTTCCTTTTTCACCATAGACCTCTATGGGCTTCCAAATATCACTCTGCCAATTGCACAAGAACAGCCTTAGCGAAAGGCTTCTTGAAGGGAAAGATGTAACTCTGTGAGATGAATTAACAGAACACGGAGCAGTTTCTCAGAAAGCTTCTTTCCGGTTTTGAACGGAAGATATTTCCTTTTTCACCATAGCCCTCTATGGGCTTCCAAATATCACTCTGCCAATTCCACAAAAACTGCATTAGCGAAAGGCTACTTGAAGTAAAAGATGTAACTCTGAGAGATGAATTAACAGAACACAGAGCAGTTTCTCAGAAAGCTTCTTTCCAGTTTTGAACGGACGATATTTCCTTTTTCACCATAGCCCTCTATGGGCTTCCAAATATCCCTTTGCTAATTCCACAACAACAGCCTTAGCGAAAGGCTTCTTGAAGGGAAAGATGTAACTCTGTGAGATGAATTAACAGAACACAGAGCAGTTTCTCAGAAAGCTTCTTTCCAGTTTTGAACGGAAGATATTTCTTTATTCACCATAGCCCTCTATGGGTTTCCAAATATCCCTTTGCCAATTCCACAAGAACAGCCTTAGCGAAAGGCTTCTTGAAGGGAAAGATGTAACTCTGTGAGATGAATTAACAGAACACAGAGCAGTTTCTCAGAAAGCTTCTTTCCAGTTTACAACGGAAGATATTTCCTTTTTCACCATAGCCCTCTATGGGCTTCCAAATATCACTCTGCCAATTCCACAAAAACTGCATTAGCGAAAGGCTTCTTGAAGTAAAAGATGTAACTCTGAGAGATGAATTAACAGAACACAGAGCAGTTTCTCAGAAAGCTTCTTTCCAGTTTTGAACGGAAGATATTTCCTTTTTCACCATAGCCCTCTATGGGCTTCCAAATATCACTCTGCCAATTCCACAAAACAGCCTTAGCGAAGGCTTCTTGAAGTAAAGATGTAACTCTGTGAGATGAATTAACAGAACACAGAGCAGTTTCTCAGAAAGATTCTTTCCAGTTTTGAGCGGAAGATATTTCTTTTCACTATAGCCCTCTATGGGCTTCCAAATATCCTTTGCCAATTCACAAGAACAGCCTTAGCGAAAGGCTTCTTGAAGGAAAGATGTAACTCTGTGAGATGAATTAACAGAACACAGAGCAGTTTCTCAGAGAGCTTCTTTAAAGTTTTGAACGGAAGATATTTCCTTTTTCACCATAGACCTCTATGGGCTTCCAAATATCCCTTGCCAATTCCACAAGAACAGCCTTAGCGAAAGGCTTCTTGAAGGAAAGATGTAACTCTGTGAGATGAATTAACAGAACACAGAGCAGTTTGTCAGAAAGCTTCTTTCCAGTTTTGAACGGAAGATATTTCCTTTTTCACCATAGCCCTCTATGGGCTTCCAAATATCCTTTGCCAATTCCACAAGAACAGCCTTAGCGAAGGCTTCTTGAAGGGAAAGATGTAACTCTGTGAGATGAATTAACAGAAAACAGAGCAGTTTCTCAAGCTTCTTTCCGGTTTTAAACGGAAGATATTTCCTTTTCACCATAGCCCTCTATTGGCTTCCAAATATCCTTTGCCAATTCCACAAGAACAGCCTTAGCGAAAGGCTTGAAGGAAAGATGTAACTCTGTGAGATGAATTAACAGAACACAGAGCAGTTTCTCAGAAAGCTTCTTTTCGGTTTTGAACGGAAGATATTTCCTTTTTCCCCATAGCCCTCTATGGGCTTCCAAATATCACTCTGCCAATTGCACAAGAACAGCCTTAGCGAAAGGCTTCTTGAAGGGAAAGATGTAACTCTGAGAGATGAATTAACAGAACACAGAGCAGTTTCTCAGAAAGCTTCTTTCCAGTTTTGAACGGACGATATTTCCTTTTTCACCATAGCCCTCTATGGGCTTCCAAATATCACTTTGCTAATTCCACAACAACAGCCTTAGCGAAAGGCTTCTTGAAGGGAAAGATGTAACTCTGTGAGATGAATTAACAGAACACAGAGCAGTTTCTCAGAAAGTTTCTTTCCAGTTTACAACGGAAGATATTTCCTTTTTCACCATAGCCCTCTATGGGCTTCCAAATATCACTCTGCCAATTCCTCAAGAACAGCTTTAGCGAAAGGTTTTTGAAGGGAAAGATGTAACTCTGTGTGATGAATTAACAGAACACAGAGCAGTTTCTCAGAAAGCTTCTTTCCGGTTTTGAACGGAAGATATTTCCTTTTTCACCATAGCCCTCTAGTGGCTTCCAAATATCACTCTGCCAATTCCACAAGAACATCCTTAGCGAAAGGCTTCTTGAAGGAAAAGATGTAACTCTGTGAGATGAATTAACAGAACACAGAGCAGTTTCTCAGAAAGCTTCTTTCCAGTTTTGAACGGAAGATATTTCCTTTTTCACCATAGCCCTCTATGGGCTTCCAAATATCACTTTGCCAATTCCACAAGAACAGTCTTAGCGAAAGGCTTCTTGAAGGGAAACATGTAACTCTGTGAGATGAATTAACACAACACAGAGCAGTTTCTCAGAAAGCTTCTTTCCGGTTTTGAAGGGAAGATATTTCCTTTTTCACCATAGCCCTCTATGGGCTTCCAAATATCACTCTGCCAATTCCTCAAGAACAGCTTTAGCGAAAGGTTTTTGAAGGGAAAGATGTAACTCTCTGAGATGAATTAACAGAACACAGAGCAGTTTCTCAGAAAGCATCTTTCCAGTTTTGAATGGAAGATATTTCCTTTTTCACCATAGCCCTCTATGGGCTTCCAAATATCCCTTTGCCAATTCCTCAAGAACAGCCTTAGCGAAAGGCTTCTTGAAGGGAAAGATGTAACTCTGTGAGATGAATTAACAGAACACGGAGTAGTTTCTCAGAAAGCTTCTTTCCGGTTTTGAACTGAAGATACTTCCTTTTTCACCATAGCCCTCTATGGGCTTCCAAATATCACTCTGCCAATTCCACAAAAACTGCATTAGCGAAAGGCTTCTTGAAGTAAAAGATGTAACTCTGAGAGATGAATTAACAGAACACAGAGCAGTTTCTCAGAAAGCTTCTTTCCAGTTTTGAACGGACGATATTTCCTTTTTCACCATAGCCCTCTATGGGCTTCCAAATATCCCTTTGCTAATTCCACAACAACAGCCTTAGCGAAAGGCTTCTTGAAGGGAAAGATGTAACTCTGTGAGATGAATTAACAGAACACAGAGCAGTTTCTCAGAAAGCTTCTTTCCAGTTTTGAACGGAAGATATTTCCTTTTTCACCATAGCCCTCTATGGGCTTCCAAATATCCCTTTGCCAATTCCACAAGAACAGCCTTAGCGAAAGGCTTTTGAAGGAAAGATGTAACTCTGTGAGATGAATGAACAGAACACAGAGCAGTTTCTCAGAAAGCTTCTTTCCAGTTTTGAACGGAAGATATTTTTTCACCATAGCCCTCTATGGGCTTCCAAATATCCCTTTGCCAATTCCACAAAAACAGCCTTAGCCAAAGGCTTCTTAAAGGGAAAGATGTAACTCTGTGAGATGAATTAACAGAAAACAGAGCAGTTTCTCAGAAAGCTTCTTTCCAGTTTTGAACGGAAGATATTTTTTCACCATAGCCCTATGGGCTTCCAAATATCACTTGCCAATTCCACAAGAACAGCCTTAGCGAAAGGCTTCTTGAAGGGAAAGATGTAACTCTGTGAGATGAATTAACAGAACACAGAGCAGTTTCTCAGAAAGTTTCTTCCAGTTTTGAACGGAAGATATTTTTTCACCATAGCCCTCTATGGGCTTCCAAATATCACTTTGCCAATTCCACAAGAACAGTCTTAGCGAAAGGCTTCTTGAAGGGAAAGATGTAACTCTGTGAGATGAATTAACACAACACAGAGCAGTTTCTCAGAAAGCTTCTTTCCGGTTTTGAACGGAAGATATTTCCTTTTTCACCATAGCCCTCTATGGGCTTCCAAATATCCCTTTGCCAATTCCACAAGAACAGCCTTAGCAAAGGCTCTTGAAGGGAAAGATGTAACTCTGTGAGATGAATTAACAGAACACAGAGCAGTTTCTCAGAAAGCTTCTTTCCAGTTTTGAACGGAAGATATTTCCTTTTTCACCATAGACCTCTATGGGCTTCAAATATCACTCTGCCAATTGCACAAGAACAGCCTTAGCGAAAGGCTTTTGAAGGAAAGATGTAACTCAGTGAGATGAATTAACAGAACACAGAGCAGTTTCTCAGAAAGCTTCTTTCCAGTTTTGAACGGACGATATTTCCTTTTCACCATAGCCCCTATGGGCTTCCAAATATCCTTTGCTAATTCCACAACAACAGCCTTAGCGAAAGGCTTTTGAAGGAAAGATGTAACTCTGTGAGATGAATTAACAGAACACAGAGCAGTTTCAGAAAGTTTCTTTCCAGTTTACAACGGAAGATATTTCCTTTTTCACCATAGCCCTCTATGGGCTTCCAAATATCCCTTGCCAATTCCACAAGAACAGCCTTAGCCAAAGGCTTCTTAAAGGAAAGATGTAACTCTGTGAGATGAATTAACAGAAACAGAGCAGTTTCTCAGAAAGCTTCTTTCCAGTTTTGAACGGAAGATATTTCCTTTTCACCATAGCCCTCTAGTGGCTTCCAAATATCACTCTGCCAATTCCACAAGAACAGCCTTAGCGAAGGCTTCTTGAAGGAAAGATGTAACTCTGTGAGATGAATTAACAGAACACAGAGCAGTTTCTCAGAAAGCTTTTTCCAGTTTTGAACGGAAGATATTTCCTTTTTCACCATAGCCCTCTATGGGCTTCCAAATATCACTTTGCCAATTCCACAAGAACAGCCTTAGCGAAAGGCTTCTTGAAGGAAAGATGTAACTCTGTGAGATGAATTAACAGAACACAGAGCAGTTTCTCAGAAAGCTTCTTTCCAGTTTTGAACGGAAGATATTTCCTTTTTCACCATAGCCCTCTATGGGCTTCAAATATCACTCTGCCAATTCCACAAGAACAGCCTTAGCGAAAGGCTTTTGAAGGGAAAGATGTAACTCTGAGATGAATTAACAGAACAAAGAGCAGTTTCTCAGAAAGCTTCTTTCCAGTTTTGAACGGAAGATATTTCCTTTTCACCATAGCCCTCTATGGGCTTCCAAATATCCTTTGCTAATTCCACAACAACAGCCTTAGCGAAAGGCTTTTGAAGGAAAGATGTAACTCTGTGAGATGAATTAACAGAACACAGAGCAGTTTCTCAGAAAGCTTCTTTCCAGTTTTGAACGGAAGATATTTCCTTTTTCACCATAGCCCCTATGGGCTTCCAAATATCCTTTGCCAATTCCACAAGAACAGCCTTAGCGAAAGGCTTCTTGAAGGAAAGATGTAACTCTGTGAGATGAATTAACAGAACACAGAGCAGTTTCTCAGAAAGCTTCTTTCCAGTTTTGAACGGAAGATATTTCCTTTTCACCATAGCCCTCTATGGGCTTCAAATATCCCTGCCAATTCCACAAAAACAGCCTTAGCAAAGGCTTCTTGAAGGAAAGATGTAACTCTGTGAGATGAATTAACAGAAAACAGAGCAGTTTCTCAGAAAGCTTCTTTCCAGTTTTGAACGGAAGATATTTTTTTCACCATAGCCCTCTATGGCTTCCAAATATCACTCTGCCAATTCCACAAGAACAGCCTTAGCGGAAAGGCTTCTTGAAGGAAAGATGTAACTCTGTGAGATGAATTAACAGAACACAGAGCAGTTTCTCAGAAATCTTCTTTCCAGTTTTGAACGGAAGATATTTCTTTTTCACCATAGCCCTCTATGGGCTTCCAATATCACTTTGCCAATTCCACAAGAACAGCCTTAGCGAAAGGCTTTGAAGGAAAGATGTAACTCTGTGAGATGAATTAACAGAACACAGAGCAGTTTCTCAGAAAGCTTCTTTCCAGTTTTGAACGGAAGATATTTCCTTTTTCACCATAGCCCTCTATGGGCTTCCAAATATCCCTTTGCCAATTCCACAAGAACAGCCTTAGCAAAGGCTTCTTGAAGGAAAGATGTAACTCTGTGAGATGAATTAACAGAACACAGAGCAGTTTCTCAGAAAGCTTCTTTCCAGTTTTGAACGGAAGATATTTCCTTTTCACCATAGCCCTCTATGGGTGTGAGATGAATTAACAGAACACAGAGCATTTTCTCAGAAAGCTTCTTTCCAGTTTTGAACGGAAGATGTAACTCTGTGAGATGAATTAACAGAACACAGAGCAGTTTCTCAGAAAGTTTCTTTCCAGTTTTGAACGGAAGATATTTCCTTTTTCACCATAGCCTCTATGGGCTTCCAAATATCCCTTTGCCAATTCCACAAGAACAGCCTTAGCGAAAGGCTTCTTGAAGGAAAGATGTAACTCTGTGAGATGAATTAACAGAACACAGAGCAGTTTCTCAGAAAGCTTCTTTCCAGTTTTGAACGGAAGATATTTCCTTTTCACCATAGCCCTCTATGGGCTTCCAAATATCACTCTGCCAATTCCACAAAACAGCCTTAGCGAAAGGCTTCTTGAAGGAAAGATGTAACTCTGTGAGATGAATTAACAGAACACAGAGCAGTTTCTCAGAAAGCTTCTTTCCAGTTTTGAACGGAAGATATTTTTTCACCATAGCCCTATGGGCTTCCAAACATCCCTTTGCTAATTCCACAACAACAGCCTTAGCGAAAGGCTTCTTGAAGGAAAGATGTAACTCTGTGAGATGAATTAACAGAACACAGAGCAGTTTCTCAGAAAGCTTCTTTCCAGTTTTGAACGGAAGATATTTCCTTTTCACCATAGCCCTATGGGCTTCCAAATATCCCTTGCCAATTCCACAAGAACAGCCTTAGCGAAAGGCTTCTTGAAGGGAAAGATGTAACTCTGTGAGATGAATTAACAGAACACAGAGCAGTTTCTCAGAAAGCTTCTTTCCAGTTTACAACGGAAGATATTTCCTTTTTCACCATAGCCCTCTATGGCTTCCAAATATCCTTTGCTAATTCCACAAAACAGCCTTAGCGAAAGGCTTCTTGAAGGAAAGATGTAACTCTGTGAGATGAATTAACAGAACACAGAGCAGTTTCTCAGAAAGCTTCTTTCCGGTTTTGAACGGAAGATATTTCCTTTTCACCATAGCCTCTATGGCTTCCAAATATCACTCTGCCAATTCCACAAGAACAGCCTTAGCGAAAGGCTTTGAAGGAAAGATGTAACACTGTGAGATGAATAAACAGAACACAGAGCAGTTTCTCAGAAAGCTTCTTCCAGTTTTGAACGGAAGATATTTCCTTTTTCACCATAGCCCTATGGGCTTCCAAATATCACTTTGCCAATTCCACAAGACCAGCCTTAGCGAAAGGCTTCTTAAAGGAAAGATGTAACTCTGTGAGATGAATTAACAGAACACCGATAGTTTATAGGGCCTCTATGGGCTTCCAAATATCCTTTGCCAATTCCACAAGAACAGCCTTAGCGAAAGGCTTTGAAGGGAAAGATGTAACTCTGTGAGATGAATTAACAGAACACAGAGCAGTTTCTCAGAAAGCTTTTTCCAGTTTTGAACGGAAGATATTTCCTTTTTCCCATAGCCTCTATGGGCTTCCAAATATCACTTTGCCAATTCCACAAGAACAGCCTTAGAAAGGCTTCTTGAAGGAAAGATGTAACCTGTGAGATGAATTAAGAGAACACAGAGCAGTTTCTCAGAAAGCTTCTTTCCAGTTTACAACGGAAGATATTTCCTTTTCACCATAGCCCTCTATGGGCTTCCAAATATCCTTTGCCAATTCCACAAAACAGCCTTGGCGAAAGGCTTGAAGGAAAGATGTAACTCTGTGAGATGAATTAACAGAACACAGAGCAGTTTCTCAGAAAGCTTCTTTCCAGTTTTGAACGGAAGATATTTCCTTTTTCACCATAGCCCTCTATGGGCTTCCAAATATCCCTTTGCCAATTCCTCAAGAACAGCCTTAGCGAAAGGCTTCTTGAAGGGAAAGATGTAACTCTGTGAGAAGAATTAACAGAACACAGAGCATTTTCTCAGAAAGCTTCTTTCCAGTTTTGAACGGAAGATGTAACTCTGTGAGATGAATTAACAGAACACAGAGCAGTTTCTCAGAAAGTTTCTTTCCAGTTTTGAACGGAAGATATTTCCTTTTTCACCATAGCCCTCTATGGGCTTCCAAATATCCCTTTGCCAATTGCACAAGAACAGCCTTAGCGAAAGGCTTCTTGAAGGGAAAGATGTAACTCTGTGAGATGAATTAACAGAACACAGAGCAGTTTCTCAGAAAGCTTCTTTCCGGTTTTGAACGGAAGATATTTCCTTTTTCACCATAGCCCTCTATGGGCTTCCAAATATCACTCTGCCAATTCCACAAAAACAGCCTTAGCGAAAGGCTTCTTGAAGTAAAAGATGTAACTCTGTGAGATGAATTAACAGAACACAGAGCAGTTTCTCAGAAAGCTTCTTTCCAGTTTTGAACGGACGATATTTCCTTTTTCACCATAGCCCTCTATGGGCTTCCAAATATCCTTTGCTAATTCCACAACAACAGCCTTAGCGAAAGGCTTTTGAAGGAAACATGTAACTCTGTGAGATGAATTAACAGAACACAGAGCAGTTTCTCAGAAAGCTTCTTTCCGGTTTTGAACGGAAGATATTTCCTTTTTTCACCATAGCCCTCTATGGGCTTCCAAATATCCCTTTGCCAATTCCACAAGAACAGCCTTAGCGAAAGGCTTCTTGAAGGGAAAGATGTAACTCTGTGAGATGAATTAACAGAACACAGAGCAGTTTCTCAGAAAGCTTCTTCCAGTTTACAACGGAAGATATTTTTTCACCATAGCCCTCTATGGGCTTCCAAATATCCCTTTGCCAATTCCACAAAAACAGCCTTAGCCAAAGGCTTCTTAAAGGGAAAGATGTAACTCTGTGATATGAATTAACAGAAAACAGAGCAGTTTCTCAGAAAGTTTCTTTCCAGTTTTGAACGGAAGATATTTCCTTTTTCACCATAGCCCTCTATGGGCTTCCAAATATCCCTTTGCCAATTCCACAAGAACAGCCTTAGCGAAAGGCTTCTTGAAGGGAAAGATGTAACTCTGTGAGATGAATTAACAGAACACAGAGCAGTTTCTCAGAAAGCTACTTTCCAGTTTTGAAAGGAAGATATTTCCTTTTTCCCCGTAGCCCTCAATGGGCTTCCAAATATCACTCTGCCAATTCCTCAAGAACAGCTTTAGCGAAAGGCTTCTTGAAAGGAAAGATGTAACTCTGTGAGATGAATTAACAGAACACAGAGCAGTTTCTCAGAAAGCTTCTTTCCAGTTTTGAACGGACGATATTTCCTTTTTCACCATACCCTCTATGGGCTTCCAAATATCCTTTGCCAATTCCACAAAACAGCCTTAGCGAAGGCTTCTTGAAGGAAGATGTAACTCTGTGGAAGAAATAACAGAACACAGAGCATTTTCAGAAAGCTTCTTTCCAGTTTTGAACGGAAGATGTAACTCTGTGAGATGAATTAACAGAACACAGAGCAGTTTCTCAGAAAGCTTCTTTCCAGTTTTGAACGGGAGATATTTCCTTTTTCACCATAGCCGTCTATGGGCTTCAAAATATCACTCTGCCAATTCCTCAAGAACAGCTTTAGCGAAAGGCTTCTTGAAAGGAAAGATGTAACTCTGTGACATGAATTAACAGAACACAGAGCAGTTTCTCAGAAAGCTTCTTTCCAGTTTTGAACGGACGATATTTCCTTTTTCACCATAGCCCTCTATGGGCTTCCAAATATCCCTTTGCCAATTCCTCAAGAACAGCCTTAGCGAAAGGCTTCTTGAAGGGAAAGATGTAACTCTGTGGAAGAATTAACAGAACACAGAGCATTTTCTCAGAAAGCTTCTTTCCAGTTTTGAACGGAAGATGTAACTCTGTGAGATGAATTAACAGAACACAGAGCAGTTTCTCAGAAAGTTTCTTTCCAGTTTTGAACGGAAGATATTTCCTTTTTCACCATAGCCCTCTATGGGCTTCCAAATATCCCTTTGCCAATTCCATAAGAACAGCCTTAGCGAAAGGCTTCTTGAAGGGAAAGATGTAACTCTGTGAGATGAATTAACAGAACACAGAGCAGTTTCTCAGAAAGCTTCTTTCCGGTTTTGAGCGGAAGATATTTCCTTTTCACCATAGCCTCTATGGGCTTCCAAATATCACTCTGCCAATTCCACAAAAACAGCCTTAGCGAAAGGCTTCTTGAAGTAAAAGATGTAACTCTGTGAGATGAATTAACAGAACACAGAACAGTTTCTCAGAAAGCTTCTTTCCAGTTTTGAACGGACGATATTTCCTTTTTCACCATAGCCCTCTAAGGGCTTCCAAATATCACTTTGCCAATTCCACAAGAACAGCCTTAGCGAAAGGCTTCTTGAAGGAAAGATGTAACTCTGTGAGATGAATTAACAGAACACAGAGCAGTTTCTCAGAAAGCTTCTTCCAGTTTTGAACGGAAGATATTTCCTTTTCACCATACCCTCTATGGGCTTCAAATATCCTTTGCCAATTCCTCAAGAACAGCCTTAGCGAAAGGCTTCTTGAAGGAAAGATGTAACTCTGTGAGAAGAATTAACAGAACACAGAGCATTTTCTCAGAAAGCTTCTTTCCAGTTTTGAACGGAAGATGTAACTCTGTGAGATGAATTAACAGAACACAGAGCAGTTTCTCAGAAAGCTTCTTTCCAGTTTTGAACGGAAGATATTTCCTTATTCACCATAGCCCTCTATGGGCTTCCAAATATCCTTTGCCAATTCCACAAGAACAGCCTTAGCGAAAGGCTTCTTGAAGGAAAGATGTAACTCTGTGAGATGAATTAACAGAACACAGAGCAGTTTCTCAGAAAGCTTCTTTCCAGTTTACAACGGAAGATATTTCCTTTTCACCATAGCCCTCTATGGGCTTCCAAATATCCCTTGCCAATTCCACAAAACAGCCTTAGCCAAAGGCTTCTTAAAGGAAAGATGTAACTCTGAGATGAATTAACAGAACACAGAGCAGTTTCTCAGAAAGCTTCTTTCCGGTTTTAAACGGAAGATATTTCCTTTTCACCATAGCCCTCTATGGGCTTCCAAATATCCTTTGCCAATTCCTCAAGAACAGCCTTAGCGAAGGCTTCTTGAAGGAAAGATGTAACTCTGTGAGAAGAATTAACAGAACACAGAGCATTTTCTCAGAAAGCTTCTTTCCAGTTTTGAACGGAAGATGTAACTCTGTGAGATGAATTAACAGAACACAGAGCAGTTTCTCAAGCTTCTTTCCAGTTTTGAGCGGAGATATTTCCTTTTCACCATAGCCCTCTATGGGCTTCCAAATATCCTTTGCCAATTCCTCAAGAACAGCCTTAGCGAAAGGCTTCTTGAAGGAAAGATGTAACTCTGTGAGAAGAATTAACAGAACACAGAGCAGTTTCTCAAGCTTCTTTCCAGTTTTGAACGGAAGATGTAACTCTGTGAGATGAATTAACAGAACAGAGCAGTTTCTCAGAAAGTTTCTTTCCAGTTTTGAAGCGGAAGATATTTCCTTTTTCACCATAGCCCTCTATGGGCTTCCAAATATCCTTGCCAATTCCACAAGAACAGCCTTAGCGAAAGGCTTCTTGAAGGAAAGATGTAACTCTGTGAGATGAATTAACAGAACACAGAGCAGTTTCTCAGAAAGCTTCTTTCCGGTTTTGAGCGGAAGATATTTCCTTTTCACCATAGCCCTCTGGGCTTCCAAATATCCTCTGCCAATTCCACAAAAACAGCCTTAGCGAAAACTTCTTGAAGTAAAGATGTAACTCTGTGAGATGAATTAACAGAACACAGAGCAGTTTCTCAGAAAGCTTCTTTCCAGTTTTGAGCGGAAGATATTTCCTTTTCACCATAGCCCTCTATGGGCTTCCAAATATCACTTTGCCAATTCCACAAGAACAGCCTTAGCGAAAACTTCTTGAAGGAAAGATGTAACTCTGTGAGATGAATTAACAGAACACAGAGCAGTTTCTCAGAAAGCTTCTTTCCAGTTTTGAAGCGGAAGATATTTCCTTTTTCACCATAGCGCTCTATGGGCTTCCAAATATCCTTTGCCAATTCCACAAGAACAGCCTTAGCGAAAGGCTTGAAGGAAAGATGTAACTCTGTGAGAAGAATTAACAGAACACAGAGCATTTTCTCAGAAAGCTTCTTTCCAGTTTTGAACGGAAGATGTAACTCTGTGAGATGAATTAACAGAACACAGAGCAGTTTCTCAGAAAGTTTCTTTCCAGTTTTGAGCGGAAGATATTTCCTTTTCACCATAGCCCTCTATGGGCTTCCAAATATCCTT
>JAKFHT010001455.1:0-29194 GCA_023783455.1 Erythrocebus patas | reverse complement strand
CTTCTTTGAAGGGAAAGATGTAACTCTTTGAGATGAATTAACAGAACACAGAGGAGTTTCTCAGAAAGGTTCTTTCCAGTTTTGAAAGGAAGATATTTCCTTTTTCACCATAGACCTCTCTGGGCTTCCAAATGTTACTTTGCCAATTCCACAAGAACAGTCTTAGCGAAAGGCTTTTGAAGGAAAGATGTAACTCTGTGAGATGAATTAACAGAACACAGAGCAGTTTCTCAGAAAGCTTCTTTCCAGTTTTGAACGGAAGATACTTCCTTTTTCACCATAGCCCTCTATGGGCTTCCAAATGTCACTTTGCCAATTCCACAAGAACAGCCTTAGCGAAAGGCTTCTTGAAGGGAAAGATGTAACTCTGTGAGATGAATTAACAGAACACAGAGCAGTTTCTCAGAAAATTTCTTTCCAGTTTTGAACGGAAGGTATTTCCTTTTTCACCATAGCCCTCTATGGGCTTCCAAATATCCCTTTGCCAATTCCACAAGAAAAGACTTAGCGAAAGGCTTCTTGAAGGGAAAGATGTAACTCTGTGAGATGAATTAACAGAACACACAGCAGTTTCTCAGAAAGCTTCTTTCCGGTTTTGAACGGAAGATACTTCCTTTTTCACCATAGCCTTCTATGGGCTTCCAAATATCACTTTGCCAATTCCTCAAGAACAGCCTTAGCGTAAGGCTTCTTGAAGGGAAAGATGTAACTCTGTGAGATGAATTAACAGAACACACAGCAGTTTCTCAGAATGCTTCTTTCCAGTTTTGAACGGAAGATATTTCCTTTTTCACCATGGCCCTCTATAAGCTTCCAAATATCCCTCTGCCAATTCCACAAGAACAGTCTTAGCGAAAGGCTTCTTGAAGGGAAAGATGTAACTCTGTGAGATGAATTAACAGAACACAGAGTAGTTTCTCAGAAAGCTTCTTTCCAGTTTTGAACGGAAGATATTTCCTTTTTCACCACAGCCCTCTATGGGCTTCCAAATATCCCTTTGCCAATTCCACAAGAACAGCCTTAGCGAAAGGCTTCTTGAAGGGAAAGATGTAACTCTGTGAGATGAATTAACAGAACACAGAGCAGTTTCTCAGAAAGCTTCTTTCCAGTTTTGAAAGGAAGATATTTCCTATTTCATCATAGCCCTCTATGGGCTTCCAAATATCCCTTTGCCAATTCCACAAGAACAGCCTTAGCGAAAGGCTTCTGGAAGGGAAAGATGTAACTCTTTGAGATGAATTAACAGAACACAGAGCAGTTTCTCAGAAAGCTTCTTTACAGTTTTGAACGGAAGATACTTCCTTTTTCACCATAGACCTCTCTGGGCTTCCAAATGTCACTTTGCCAATTACACAAGAACAGCCTCAGCGAAAGGCTTCTTGAAGGGAAAGATGTAACTCTGTGAGGTGAATTAACAGAACACAGAGCAGTTTCTCAGAAAACTTCTTTCCAGTTTTGAACGGAAGATACTTCCTTTTTCACCATAGCCCTCTATGGGCTTCCAAATATCCCTTTGCCAATTCCACAAAAACAGCCTTAGCGAAAGGCTTCTTGAGGGGAAAGATGTAACTCTGTGAGATGAATTAACAGAACACAGAGCAGTTTCTCAGAAAGCTTCTTTCCAGTTTTGAACGGAAGATATTTCCTATTTCACCATAGCCCACTATGGGCTTCCAAATATCCCTTTGCCATTTCCACAAGAACAGCCTTAGCGAAAGGCTTCTTGAAGGGAAAGATGTAGCTCTGTGAGATGAATTAACAGAACACAGAGCAGTTTATCAGAAAGCTTCTTTCCAGTTTTGAACGGAAGATATTTCCTTTTTCACCATAGCCTTCTATGAGCATCCAAATATCCCTTGGCCAATTCTGCAAGAACAGCCTTAGCGAAAGACTTCCTGAAGGGAAAGATGTAACTCTGTGAGATGAATTAACAGAACACAGAGGAGTTTCTCAGAAAGCTTCTTTCCAGTTTTGAACGGAAGATATTTCCTTTTTCACCATACCCTCTATGAGCTTCCAAATACCCTTTGCCAATTACACAAGAACAGCCTTAGCGAAAGGCTTCTTGAAGGGAAAGATGTAACTCTGTGAGGTGAATTAACAGAACACAGAGCAGTTTCTCAGAAACATTCCTTCCAGTTTTGAACGGAAGATATTTCCTTTTTCACCATAGCCCTCTATGGGCTTCCAAATATCCCTTTGCCAAATCCACAAGAACAACCTTAGCGAAAGGCTTCTTGAAGGGAAAGATGAAACTCTGTGAGATGAATTAACAGAACACAGAGCAGTTTCTCAGAAAGCTTCTTTCCAGTTTTGAACGGAAGATACTTCCTTTTTCACCATAGCCCTCTATGGGCTTCCAAATATCACTTTGCCAATTCCACAAGAACAGCCTTAGCGAAAGGCTTGAAGGAAAGATGTAACTCTGTGAGATGAATTAACAGAACACAGAGCAGTTTCTCAGAAAGCTTCTTTCCAGTTTGGAACGGAAGATAGTTCCTTTTTCACCATAGCCCTCTATGAGCTTCCAAATATCCCTTTGCCAATTCCACAAGAACAGTCTTAGCGAAAGGCTTCTTGAAGGGAAAGATGTAACTCTGTGCGATGAATTAACAGAACACAGAGCAGTTTCTCAGAAAGCTTCTTTCCAGTTTTGAACGGAAGATATTTCCTTTTTCACCTTAGCCCTCTATGGGCTTCCAAAATCACTTTGCCAATTCCACAAGAACAGCCTTAGCGAAAGGCTTCTTGAAGGGAAAGATGTAACTCTGTGAGATGAATTAACAGAACACAGATCAGTTTCTCAGAAAGCTTCTTTCCAGTTTTGAACGGAAGATACTTCCTATTTCAAGATAGCCGTCTATGGGCTTCCAAATGTCACTTTGCCAATTCCACAAGAACGGCCTTAGCGAAAGGCTTCTTGAAGGGAAAGATGTAACTCTGTGAGATGAATTAACAGAACACAGAGAAGTTTCTCAAAAAGCTTCTTTCCAGTTTTGAACGGAAGATATTTCCTTTTTCACCATAGCCCTCGATGAGCTTCCAAATATCCCTTTGCCAATTCTACAAGAACAGCCTTAGCGAAAGACTTCTTGAAGGGAAAGATGTAACTCTGTGAGATGAATTAACAGAACACAGAGCAGTTTCTCAGAAAGCTTCTTTCCAGTTTTGAACGGAAGATATTTCCTTTTTCACCATAGCCCTCTATGAGCTTCCAAATATCCCTTTGCCAATTCCACAAGAACAGCCTTAGCGTAAGGCTTCTTGAAGGGAAAGATGTAACTCTGTGAGATGAATTAACAGAACCAAGAGCAGTTTCTCAGAAAGCTTCTTTCCGGTTTTGAACGGAAGATATTTCCTTTTTCACCATAGCCCTCTATGAGTTTAAAAATATCCCTTTGCCAATTCAACAAGAACAGCCTTAGCGAAAGGCTTCTTGAAGGGAAAGATGTAACTCTGTGAGATGAATTAACAGAACACAGAGCAGTTTCTCAGACAGCTTCTTTCCCGTTTTGAACAGAGGATATTTCCTTTTTCACCATAGCCCTCTATGGGCTTTCAAATATCACTTTGCCAATTCCACAAGAACAGCCTTAGCAAAAGGCTTCCTGAAGGGAAAGATGTAACTCTGTGAGATGAATTAACAGAACACAGAGCAGTTTCTCAGAAAGCTTCTTTCCAGTTTTGAACGGAAGATATTTCCTTTTTCACCATAGCCCTCTAAGAGCTTCCAAATATCCCTTTGCCAATTCCACAAGAACACCTTAGCGAAAGGCTTCTTGAAGGGAAAGATGTAACTCTGTGAGATGAATTAACAGAACACAGATCAGTTTCTCAGAAAGCTTCTTTCCAGTTTTGAACGGAAGATACTTCCTATTTCACCATAGCCGTCTATGGGCTTCCAAATGTCACTTTGCCAATTCCACAAGAACGGCCTTAGCGAAAGGCTTCTTGAAGGGAAAGATGTAACTCTGTGAGATGAATTAACAGAACACAGAACAGTTTCTCAAAAAGCTTCTTTCCAGTTTTGAACGGAAGATACTTCCTATTTCACCATAGCCGTCTATGGGCTTCCAAATGTCACTTTGCCAATTCCACAAGAACGGCCTTAGCGAAAGGCTTCTTGAAGGGAAAGATGTAACTCTGTGAGATGAATTAACAGAACACAGAACAGTTTCTCAAAAAGCTTCTTTCCAGTTTGGAACGGAAGATATTTCCTTTTTCACCATAGCCCTCTATGAGCTTCCAAATATCCCTTTGCCAATTCTACAAGAACAGCCTTAGCGAAAGGCTTCTTGAAGGGAAAGATGTAACTCTGTGAGATGAATTAACAGAACACAGAGCAGTTTCTCAGAAAGCTTCTTTCCAGTTTTGAACGGAAGATATTTCCTTTTTCACCATAGCCCTCTATGGGCTTCAAAATATCCCATTGCCAATTCCACAAGAACAGCCTTAGCGAAAGGCTTGTTGAAGGGAAAGATGTAACTCTGTGAGATGAATTAACAGAACACAGAGGAGTTTCTCAGAAACCTTCTTTTCCAGTTCGAACGGAAGATATTTTTTCACCATAGCCCTCTATGAGCTTCCAAATATCCCTTTGCTAATTCCACAAGAACAGCCTTAGCGAAAGGCTTCTTGAAGGGAAAGATGTAACTCTGTCAGATGAATTAACAGAACACAGAGCAGTTTCTCAGAAAGCTTCTTTCCAGTTTTGAACGGAAGATATTCTTTTCACCATAGCCTTTATGGGCTTCCAAATATCACTTTGCTAATTCCACAAGAACAGCCTTAGCGAAAGGCTTCTTGAAGGGAAAGATGTAACTCTGTGAGATGAATTAACAGAACACAGAGCAGTTTCTCAGAAAGCTTCTTTCCGTTTTGAACGGAAGATATTTCCTTTTCACCATAGCCTCTATGGGCTTCCAAATATCACTTTGCCAATTCCACAAGAACAGCCTTAGCGAAAGGTTCTTGAAGGAAAGATGTAACTCTGTGAGATGAATTAACAGAACACAGAGCAGTTTCTCAGAAAGCTTCTTCGAGTTTTGAACGGAAGTTATTTCCTTTTTCACCATAGCCCTCTATGGGCTTCCAAATATCACTTTTCCAATTCCACAATAACAGCCTTAGCGAAACGCTTCTTGAAGGAAAGATGTAACCTGTGAGATGAATTAACAGAACACAGAGCAGTTTCTCAGAAAGCTTCTTTCCAGTTTTGAACGGAAGATACTTCCTTTTTCACCATAGCCCTCTATGGGCTTCCAAATATCACTTTGCCAATTCCACAAGAACAGCCTTAGCGAAAGGCTTCTTGAAGGAAAGATGTAACTCTGTGAGATGAATTAACAGAACACAGAGCAGTTTCTCAGAAAGCTTCTTTCCGTTTTGAACGGAAGATATTTCCTTTTCACCATAGCCCTCTATGGCCTTAAAATATCACTTTGCCAATTCCACAAGAACAGCCTTAGCGAAAGGCTTTTGAAGGGAAAGATGTAACTCTGTGAGATGAATTAACAGAACACAGAGCAGTTTCTCAGAAAGCTTCTTTCCAGTTTTGAACGGAAGATACTTCCTTTTTCACCATAGCCTCTAGGGCTTCCAAATATCACTTTGCCAATTGCACAAGAACAGCCTTAGCGAAAGGCTTGAAGGGAAAGATGTAACTCTGTGAGATGAATTAACACAACACAGAGCAGTTTCTCAGAAAGCTTCTTCCAGTTTTGAACGGAAGGTATTTCCTTTTCACCATAGCCCTCTATGGGCTTCCAAATATCACTTTGCCAATTCCACAAGAACAGCCTAACCGAAAGGCTTCTTGAAGGGAAAGATGTAACTCTGTGAGATGAATTAACAGAACACTGAGCAGTTTCTCAGAAAGCTTCTTTCCAGTTTTGAACGGAAGATATTTCCTTTTCACCATAGTCCTCTATGGGCTTCCAAATATCACTTGCCAATTCCACAAGAACAGCCTTAGCGAAAGGCTTCTTGAAGGAAAGATGTAACTCTGTGAGATGAATTAACAGAACACAGAGCAGTTTCTCAGAAAGCTTCTTTCCAGTTTTGAACGGAAGATACTTTGTCAACATAGCCCACTATGGGCTTCCAAATATCACTTGCCAATTCCACAAGAACAGCCTTAGAAAGGCTTGTTGAAGGAAAGATGTAACTCTGTGAGATGAATTAACAGAACACAGAGGAGTTTCTCAAGCTTCTTTCCAGTTTGGAACGGAAGATATTCCTTTTTCACCATAGCCCTCTAAGAGCTTCCAAATATCCTTTGCCAATTCTACAAGAACAGCCTTAGCGAAAGGCTTTGAAGGGAAAGATGTAACTCTGTGTGATGAATTAACAGAACACAGAGCAGTTTCTCAGAAAGCTTTTTCCAGTTTTGAACGGAAGATATTTCCTTTTCACCATAGCCCTCTATGGGCTCCAAAATATCCTTTGCTAATTCCACAAGAACAGCCTTAGCGAAAGGCTTGTAGAAGGAAAGATGTAACCTGTGAGATGAATTAACAGAACACAGAGGAGTTTCTCAGAAAGCTTCTTTCCAGTTTTGAACGGAAGATATTTCCTTTTCACCATAGCCCTCTATGAGCTTCCAAATATCCCTTGCCAATTCTACAAGAACAGCCTTAGCGAAAGGCTTTGAAGGGAAAGATGTAACTCTGTGAGATGAATTAACAGAACACAGAGCAGTTTCTCAGAAAGCTTCTTTCCAGTTTTGAACGGAAGATATTTCCTTTTCACCATAGCCCTCTATGGGCTTCCAAATATCCTTTGCCAATTCCACAAGAACAGCCTTAGCGAAAAGCTTCTTGAAGGGAAAGATGTAACTCTGTGAGATGAATTAACAGAACACAGAGCAGTTTCTCAGAAAGCTTCTTTCCAGTTTTGAACGGAAGATACTTCCTTTTTCACCATAGCCCTCTATCGGCTTCCAAATATCATTTTCCAATTCCACAAGAACAGCCTTACCGAAAGGCTTCTTGAAGGGAAAGATGTAACTCTGTGAGATGAAATAACAGAACACAGAGCAGTTTCTCAGAAAGCTTCTTTCCAGTTTTGAACGGAAGATATTTCCTTTTTCACCGTAGCCCTCTATGGGCTTACAAATATCACTTTGCCAATTCCACAAGAACAGCCTTAGCGAAGGCTTTTGAAGGAAAGATGTAACTCTGTGAGATGAATTAACAGAACACAGAGCAGTTTCTCAGAGTGGTTCTTGCCAGTTTTGAACGGAAGATATTTCCTTTTTCACCGTAGCCTCTATGGGCTTCAAATATCCTTTGCCAATTCACAAGAACAGCCTTAGCGAAAGGCTTCTTGAAGGGAAAGATGTAACTCTTTGACATGAATTAACAGAACACAGAGCAGTTTCTCAAAGCTTCTTTCCAGTTTTGAACGGAAGATACTTCCTTTTTCACCATAGCCTCTATGGGCTTCCAAATATCCTTTGCCAATTCACAAGAACGGCCTTAGCGAAAGGCTTCTTGAAGGAAGATGTAACTCTGTGAGATGAATTAACAGAACACAGAACAGTTTCTCAAAAGCTTCTTTCCAGTTTGGAACGGAAGATATTTCCTTTTCACCATAGCCCTCTATGAGCTTCCAAATATCCTTTGCCAATTCTACAAGAACAGCCTTAGCGAAAGGCTTCTTGAAGGAAAGATGTAACTCTGTGAGATGAATTAACAGAACACAGAGCAGTTTCTCAGAAAGCTTCTTTCCAGTTTTGAACGGAAGATATTTCCTTTTCACCATAGCCCTCTATGGGCTTCAAATATCCTTTGCTAATTCCACAAGAACAGCCTTAGCGAAAGGCTTGTTGAAGGAAAGATGTAACTCTGTGAGATGAATTAACAGAACACAGAGCAGTTTCTCAGAAACCTTCTTTCCAGTTTTGAACGGAAGATATTTCCTTTTTCACCATAGCCTCTATGAGCTTCCAAATATCCTTTGCCAATTCTACAAGAACAGCCTTAGCGAAAGGCTTCTTGAAGGAAAGATGTAACTCTGTGAGATGAATTAACAGAACACAGAGCAGTTTCTCAGAAAGCTTCTTTCCAGTTTTGAACGGAAGATATTTCCTTTTTCACCATAGTCCTCTATGGGCTTCAAATATCCTTTGCCAATTCCACAAGAACAGCCTTAGCGAAAGGCTTCTTGAAGGGAAAGATGTAACTCTGTCAGATGAATTAACAGAACACAGAGCAGTTTCTCAGAAAGCTTCTTTCCAGTTTTGAACGGAAGATATTCCTTTTTCACCATAGCCTCTATGGGCTTCCAAATATCACTTGCCAATTCCACAAGAACAGCCTTAGCAAAGGCTTCTTGAAGGAAAGATGTAACTCTGTGAGATGAATTAACAGAACACAGAGCAGTTTCTCAGAAAGCTTCTTTCCCGTTTTGAACGGAAGATATTTCCTTTTTCACCCTAGCCCTCTATGGCCTTAAAAATATCACTTTGCCAATTCCACAAGAACAGCCTTAGCGAAGGCTTCTTGAAGGAAAGATGTAACCCTGTGAGATGAATTAACAGAACACAGAGCAGTTTCTCAGAAAGCTTCTTTGAGTTTTGAGCGGAAGATATTTCCTTTTTCACCATAGCCCTCTATGGGCTTCCAAATATCACTTTTCCAATTCCACAAGAACAGCCTTAGCGAACGCTTCTTGAAGGAAAGATGTAACTCTATGAGATGAATTAACAGAACACAGAGCAGTTTCTCAGAAAGCTTCTTTCCAGTTTTGAGCGGAAGATATTTCCTTTTCACCATAGCCCTCTATGGGCTTCCAAATATCACTTGCCAATTCCACAAGAACAGCCTTAGCGAAGGCTTCTTGAAGGAAAGATGTAACTCTGTGAGATGAATTAGCAGAACACAGAGCAGTTTCTCAAGCTTCTTTCCAGTTTTGAACGGAAGATATTTCCTTTTTCACCATAGCCCTCTTTGAGCTTCCAAATATCCTTTGCCAATTCCACAAGAATTGCCTTAGCGAAAGGCTTTGAAGGAAAGATGTAACCCTGTGAGATGAATTAACAGAACATAGAGCAGTTTCTCAAGCTTCTTTCCAGTTTTGAGCGGAAGATAGTTCCTTTTTCACCATAGCCCTCTATGGGCTTCCAAATATCACTTTGCCAATTCCACAAGAACAGCCTTAGCGAAAGGCTTCTTGAAGGAAAGATGTAACTCTGTGAGATGAATTAACAGAACATAGAGCAGTTTCTCAGAAAGCTTTTTCCAGTTTTGAGCGGAAGATATTTCCTATTTCACCGTAGCCATCTATGGGCTTCCAAATATCCCTTTGCCAATTCCACAAGAACAGCCTTAGCGAAAGGCTTCTTGAGGGGAAAGATGTAACCCTGTGAGATGAATTAACAAAAAACAGACCAGTTTTCAGAAAGCTTCTTTCCAGTTTTGAACGGAAGATACTTCCTTTTTCACCATAGACGTCTATGGGCTTCCAAATGTCACTTTGTCAATTCCACAAGAACAGCCTTAGCGAAAGGCTCCTTGAAGGGAAGATGTAACTCTGTGAGATGAATTTACAAAACACAGAGCAGTTTCTCAGAAAGCTTCTTTCTAGTTTTGAACGGAAGATACTTCCTTTGTCACCATAGCCCACTATGGACTTCCAAATGTCACTTTGCCAATTCCACAAGAACAGCCTTAGCGAAAGGCTTGTTGAAGGGAAAGATGTAACTCTGTGAGATGAATTAACAGAACACAGAGCAGTTTCTCAGAAAGCTTCTTTCCAGTTTGGAACGGAAGATATTTCCTTTTTCACCATAGCCCTCTATGAGCTTCCAAATATCCCTTTGCCAATTCTACAAGAACAGCCTTAGCGAAAGGCTTCTTGAAGGGAAAGATGTAACTCTGTGAGATGAATTAACAGAACACAGAGCAGTTTATCAGAAAGCTTCTTTCCAGTTTTGAACGGAAGATATTTCCTTTTTCACCATAGCCCTCTATGGGCTTCAAAATATCCTTTGCCAATTCCACAAGAACAGCCTTAGCGAAAGGCTTTTTGAAGGAAAGATGTAACTCTGTGAGATGAATTAACAGAACACAGAGCAGTTTCTCAGAAAGCTTCTTCCAGTTTTGAACGAAGATATTTCCTTTTTCACCCTAGCCCTCTATGGCCTTAAAAATATCACTTTGCCAATTCCACAAGAACAGCCTTAGCGAAAGGCTTTGAAGGGAAAGATGTAACCTGTGAGATGAATTAACAGAACACAGAGCAGTTTCTCAGAAAGCTTCTTTCCAGTTTTGAACGGAAGATACTTCCTTTTTCACCATAGCCCTCTATGGGCTTCCAAATATCACTTGCCAATTGCACAAGAACAGCCTTAGCGAAAGGCTTCTTGAAGGAAAGATGTAACTCTGTGAGATGAATTAACACAACACAGAGCAGTTTCTCAAGCTTCTTTCCAGTTTTGAACGGAAGATATTTCCTTTTTCACCATAGTCCTCTATGGGCTTCCAAATATCACTTTGCCAATTCCACAAGAACAGCCTTAGCAAAAGGCTTCCTGAAGGGAAAGATGTAACTCTGTGAGATGAATTAACAGAACACAGAGCAGTTTCTCAGAAAGCTTCTTTCCAGTTTTGAACGGAAGATACTTCCTTTGTCAACATAGCCCACTATGGGCTTCCAAATGTCACTTTGCCAATTCCACAAGAACAGCCTTAGCGAAAGGCTTGTTGAAGGGAAAGATGTAACTCTGTGAGATGAATTAACAGAACACAGAGGAGTTTCTCAGAAAGCTTCTTTCCAGTTTGGAACGGAAGATATTTCCTTTTCACCATAGCCTCTAAGAGCTCCAAATATCCTTGCCAATTCTACAAGAACAGCCTTAGCGAAAGGCTTCTTGAAGGGAAAGATGTAACTCTGTGTGATGAATTAACAGAACACAGAGCAGTTTCTCAGAAAGCTTCTTTCCAGTTTTGAACGGAAGATATTTTTCACCATAGCCTCTATGGGCTTCCAAATATCCTTGCCAATTCCACAAGAACAGCCTTAGCGAAAGGCTTGTAGAAGGGAAAGATGTAACTCTGTGAGATGAATTAACAGAACACAGAGGAGTTTCTCAGAAAGCTTCTTTCCAGTTTGGAACGGAAGATATTTCCTTTTTCACCATAGCCCTCTATGAGCTTCCAAATATCCCTTTGCCAATTCTACAAGAACAGCCTTAGCGAAAGGCTTCTTGAAGGGAAAGATGTAACTCTGTGAGATGAATTAACAGAACACAGAGCAGTTTCTCAGAAAGCTTCTTTCCAGTTTTGAACGGAAGATATGTCCTATTTCACCGTAGCCCTCTATGGGCTTCCAAATATCCCTTTGCCAATTCCACAAGAACAGCCTTAGCGAAAAGCTTCTTGAAGGGAAAGATGTAACTCTGTGAGATGAATTAACAGAACACAGAGCAGTTTCTCAGAAAGCTTCTTTCCAGTTTTGAACGGAAGATACTTCCTTTTTCACCATAGCCCTCTATCGGCTTCCAAATATCATTTTCCAATTCCACAAGAACAGCCTAACCGAAAGGCTTCTTGAAGGGAAAGATGTAACTCTGTGAGATGAAATAACAGAACACAGAGCAGTTTCTCAGAAAGCTTCTTTCCAGTTTTGAACGGAAGATATTTCCTTTTTCACCGTAGCCCTCTATGGGCTTACAAATATCACTTTGCCAATTCCACAAGAACAGCCTTAGCGAAAGGCTTCTTGAAGGGAAAGATGTAACTCTGTGAGATGAATTAACAGAACACAGAGCAGTTTCTCAGAGTGGTTCTTGCCAGTTTTGAACGGAAGATATTTCCTTTTTCACCGTAGCCCTCTATGGGCTTCCAAATATCCCTTTGCCAATTACACAAGAACAGCCTTAGCGAAAGGCTTCTTGAAGGGAAAGATGTAACTCTTTGAGATGAATTAACAGAACACAGAGCAGTTTCTCAGAAAGCTTCTTTCCAGTTTTGAACGGAAGATACTTCCTTTGTCACCATAGCCCACTATGGGCTTCCAAATGTCACTTTGCCAATTCCACAAGAACAGCCTTAGCGAAAGGCTTGTTGAAGGGAAAGATGTAACTCTGTGAGATGAATTAACAGAACACAGAGGAGTTTCTCAGAAAGCTTCTTTCCAGTTTGGAACGGAAGATATTTCCTTTTTCACCATAGCCCTCTATGAGCTTCCAAATATCCCTTTGCCAATTCTACAAGAACAGCCTTAGCGAAAGGCTTCTGAAGGAAAGATGTAACTCTGTGAGATGAATTAACAGAACACAGAGCAGTTTCTCAGAAAGCTTCTTTCCAGTTTTGAACGGAAGATATTTCCTTTTCACCATAGCCTCTATGGGCTTCCAAATATCCCTTTGCCAATTCACAAGAACAGCCTTAGCGAAAGGCTTCTTGAAGGAAAGATGTAACTCTGTGAGATGAAATAATAGAACACAGAGCAGTTTCTCAAGCTTCTTTCCTGTTTTGAACGGAAGATACTTCCTTTTTCACCATAGCCTCTATTGGCTTCCAAATATCACATTGCCAATTCCACAAGAACAGCCTTAGAGAAAGGCTTCTTGAAGGGAAAGATGTAACTCTGTGAGATGAATTAACAGAACACAGAGCAGTTTCTCAGAAAGCTTCTTTCCCGTTTTGAACGGAAGATAATTCCTTTTTCACCATAGTCCTCTATAGGCTTCCAAATATCACTTTGCCAATTCCACAAGAACAGCCTTAGCGAAAGGCTTCTTGAAGGGAAAGATGTAACTCTGTGAGATGAATTAACAGAATACAGAGCAGTTTCTCAGAAACCTTCTTTCCGGTTTTGAACGGAAGATACTTCCTTTTTCACCATAGCCCTCTATGGGCTTCCAAATATCCCTTTGCCAATTCCACAAGAACAGGCTTAGCGAAAGGCTTCTTGAAGGGAAAGATGTATCTCTATAAGATGAATTAACAGAACACAGAGCAGTTTCTCAGAAAGCTTCTTTCCAGTTTTGAACGGCAGATACTTCCTTTTTCACCATAGCCTTCTATGGGTTTCCAAATATCACTTTGCCAATTCCACAGGAACAGCCTTAGCGAAAGGCTTCTTGAAGGGAAAGATGTAACTCTGTGAGATGAATTAACAGAACACAGAGCAGTTTCTCAAAAAGCTTCTTTCCAGTTTTGAACGGAAGATACTTCCTTTTTCACCATAGCGCTCTATGGGCTATCAAATGTCCCTTTGCCAATTCCACAAGAAGAGCCTTAGCGAAAGGATTCTGGAAGGGAAAGATGTAACTCTGTGAGATGAATTAACAGAACACAGAGCAGTTTCTCAGAAAGCTTCTTTCCAGTTATGAACGGAAGATACTTCCTTTTTCACCATAGCCCTCTAAGGGCTTCCAAATATCACTTTGCCAATTCCACAAGAACAGCCTTAGCGAAAGACTTCTTGAAGGGAAAGATGCAACTCTGCGAGATGAATTAACAGAACACAGAGCAGTTTCTCAGAAAGCTTCTTTCCAGTTTGGAACTGAAAATAGTTCCTTTTTCACCATAGCCCTCTATGAGCTTCCAAATATCCCTTTGCCTATTCCACAAGAACAGCCTTAGCGAAAGGCTTCTTGAAGGGAAAGATGTAAATCTGTGAGATGAATTAACAGAACACAGAGCAGTTTCTCAGAAACCTTCTTTCCAGTTTTGAACGGAAGCTATTTCCTTTTTCACCATATCCCTCTATGGGCTTCCAAATATGACTTTGCCAATTCCACAAGAACAGCGTTAGCGAAAGGCTTCTTGAAGGGAAAGATGTAACTCTGTGAGATGAATTAAGAGAACACAGAGCAGTTTCTCAGAAAGCTTCTTTCCAGTTTTGAACCGAAGATATTTCCTTTTTCACCATATCCCTCTATGGGGTTCGAAATATCCCTTTGCCAATTCCAGAAGAACAGCCTTAGCGAAAGGCTTCTTGAAGGTAAAGATGTAACTCTGTGAGATGAATTAACAGAACACAGAACAGTTTCCCAAGGAGCTTCTTTCCAGTTTTGAACGGAAGATACTTCCTTTTTCACCATAGCCCTCTATCGGCTTCCAAATATCACTTTGCCAATACCACAAGAAGAGCCTTAGTGAAAGGCTTCTTGAAGGGAAAGATGTAACCCTGTGAGTTGAATTAACAGAACACAGAGCAGTTTCTCAGAAAGCTTCTTTCCAGTTTGGAACGGAAGATCTTTCCTTTTTCACCATAGCCCTCTATGGGCTTCCAAATATCACCTTGCCAATTCCACAAGAACAGCCTTAGCGAAAGGCTTCTTGAAGGTAAAGATGTAACTCTGTGAGATGAATTAACAGAACACAGAGCAGTATCTCAGAAAGCTTCTTTCCAGTTTTGAACGGAAGATATTTCCTTTTTCACCATAGACCTCTATGGGCTTCCAAATATCCCTTTGCCAATTCCACACGAACAGCCTTAGCGAAAGGCTTCTTGAAGGGAAAGAGGTAACTCTGTGAGATGAATTAACAGAACACAGAGCAGTTTCCCAAAAGCTTTTTCCAGTTTTGAACGGAAGATATTTCCTTTTTCACCATAGCCTCTATGAGCTTCCAAATATCCTTTGCCAATTCTACAAGAACAGCCTTAGCGAAAGGCTTCTTGAAGGAAAGATGTAATTCTGTGAGATGAATTAACAGAACACAGAGCAGTTTCAGAAAGCTTTTTCCAGTTTTGAACGGAAGATATTTCCTTTTTCACCATAGCCCTCTAAGGGCTTCCAAATATCCTTTGCCAATTCCACAAGAACAGCCTTAGCGAAAGGCTTTTGAAGGAAAATGTAACTCTGAGATGAATTAAGAGAACACAGAGCAGTTCTCAGAAAGCTTTTTCCAGTTTTGAAAGGAAGATATTTCCTTTTTCACCATAGCCCTTATGGGCTTCCAAATATCCTTTGCTAATTCCACAAGAACAGCCTTAGCGAAAGGCTTCTTGAAGGAAAGATGTAACTCTGTGAGATGAATTAACAGAACACAGAGCAGTTTCTCAGAAACCTTCTTTCCAGTTTTGAACGGAAGATACTTTTTCATTTATCCCTCTATGGGCTTCCAAATGTCACTTTGCCAGTTCCACAAGAACAGCCTTAGCGAAAGGCTTTTGAAGGAAAGATGTAACCCTGTGAGTTGAATTAACAGAACACAGAGCAGTTTCTCAGAAAGCTTCTTTCCAGTTTTGAACGGAAGATATTTCCTTTTTCACCATAGCCCTCTATGGGCTTCCAAATATCACTTTGCCAATTCCACAAGAACAGCCTTAGCGAAAGGCTTCTTGAAGGGAAAGATGTAACTCTGTGAGATGAATTAACAGAACACAGAGCAGTTTCTCAGAAAGCTTCTTTCCAGTTTTGAACGGAAGATATTTTTTCACCATAGCCCTCTATGGGCTTCCAAATATCCTTTGCCAATTCCACACGAACAGCCTTAGCGAAAGGCTTCTTGAAGGAAAGATGTAACCCTGTGAGTTGAATTAACAGAACACAGAGCAGTTTCTCAGAAAGCTTCTTTCCAGTTTTGAACGGAAGATATTTCCTTTTTCACCATAGCCTCTATGGGCTTCCAAATATCACTTTGCCAATTCCACAAGAACAGCCAGAAGCGAAAGGCTTCTTGAAGGGAAAGATGTAACTCTGTGAGATGAATTAACAGAACACAGAGCAGTTTCTCAGAAAGCTTCTTTCCAGTTTTGAACGGAAGATATTTCACCATAGCCCTCTATGGGCTTCCAAATATCCCTTTGCCAATTCCACACGAACAGCCTTAGCGAAAGGCTTCTTGAAGGGAAAGAGGTAACTCTGTGAGATGAATTAACAGAACACAGAGCAGTTTCCCAAAAAGCTTCTTTCCAGTTTTGAACGGAAGACACTTGCTTTTTTACCATAGCCCTCTATGAGCTTCCAAATATCACTTTGCCAATTCTACAAGAACAGCCTTAGCGAAAGGCTTCTTGAAGGGAAAGATGTAACTCTGAGATGAATTAACAGAACACAGAGCAGTTTCTCAGAAAGATTCTTTTCAGTTTTGAACGGAAGATATTTCCTTTTTCACCATTGCCCTCTATGGGCTTCGAAATATCCCTTTGCCAATTCCACAAGAACAGCCTTAGCGAAAGGCTTTTTGAAGGGAAAATGTAACTCTGTGAGATGAATTAACAGAACACTGAGCAGTTTCTCAGAAAGCTTCTTTCCAGTTTTGAAAGGAAGATATTTCCTATTCCACCATAGCCCTTATGGGCTTCCAAATATCCCTTTGCCAATTCCACAAGAACAGCCTTAGCGAAAGGCTTCTTGAAGGGAAAGATGTAACACTGTGAGATGAATTAACAGAACACAGAGCAGTTTCTCAGAAAGCTTCTTTCCGGTTTTGAACGGAAGATACTTCCTTTTTCACCATAGTCCTCTATGGGCTTCCAAATATCACTTTGCCAATTCCACAAGAACAGCCTTAGCGAAAGGCTTCTGAAGGAAAGATGTAACTCGGTGAGATGAATTAACAGAACACAGAGCAGTTTCTCAGAAAGCTTCTTTCCAGTTTTGAACGGAAGATACTTCCTTTTTCACCATAGCCCTCTATGAGCTTCCAAATATACCTTTGCCAATTCTACAAGAACAGCCTTAGAGAAAGGCTTCTTGAAGGGAAAGATGTAACTCTGTGAGATGAATTAACAGAACACAGAGCAGTTTCTCAGAAAGATTCTTCCCAGTTTTGAACGGAAGATATTTCCTTTTTCACCATAGACCTCTATGAGCTTCCAAAATCCCTTTGCGAATTCTACAAGAACAGCCTTAGCGAAAGGCTTCTTGAAGGGAAAGATGTAACTCTGTGAGATGAATTAACAGAACACAGAGCAGTTTCTCAGAAAGCTTCTTTCCAGTTTTGAACGGAAGATATTTCCTTTTTCACCATAGCCCTCTATGATCTTCCAAATATCCCTTTGCCAATTCTACAAGAACAGACTTAGCGAAAGGCTTCTTGAAGGGAAAGATGTAACTCTGTGAGATGAATTAACAGAACACAGAGCAGTTTCTCAGAAAGGTTCTTTCCAGTTTTGAACGGAAGATATTTCCTTTTCACCATACCCCTCTATGGGTTTCCAAATATCCCTTTGCCAATTCCACAAGAACATGCCGTAGCGAAAGGCTTCTTGAAGGGAAAATGTAACTCTGTGAGATGAATTAACAGAACACAGAGCAGTTTCTCAGAAAGCTTCTTTCCAGTTTTGAAAGGAAGATATTTCCTATTTCACCATAGCCCTCTATGGGCTTTCAAATATCACTTTGCCAATTCCACAAGAACAGCCTTAGCGAAAGGCTTCTTGAAGGGAAAGATGTAACTCTGTGAGATGAATTAACAGAACACAGAGCAGTTTCTCAGAAAGCTTCTTTCCAGTTTTGAACGGAAGATACTTCCTTTTTCACCATAGCCCTCTATGGGCTTCCAAATATCACTTTGCCAATTCCACAAGAACTGCCTTAGTGAAAGGCTTCTTGAAGGGAAAGATGTAACTCTGTGAGATGAATTAACAGAACACAGAGCAGTTTCTCAGATAGCTCCTTTCCAGTTTTGAACGGAAGCTATTTCCTTTTTCACCATAGCCCTCTATGGGCTTCCAAATATCCCTTTACCAATTCCACAAGAACAAACTTAGCGAATGGAAGGGAAAGATGAAACTCTGTGAGATGAATTAACAGAACACAGAGCAGTTTCCCTGAAAGCTTCTTTCCAGTTCTGAACGGAAGATATTTCCTTTTTTACCATAGCCCTCTATGGGCTTCCAAATATCCCTTTCCCAATTCCACAAGAACAACCTTAACGAAAGGCTTCTTGAAGAGAAAGATGTAACTCTGTGAGATGAATTAACAGAACACAGAGCAGTTTCTCAGAAAGCTTCTTTCCAGTTTTGAACGGAAGATATTTCCTTTTTCACCATAGCCCTATGGGCTTCCAAATATCCTTTATAATTCCACAGAACAGCCTTTGCGAAAGGCTTCTTGAAGGAAAGAGGTAACTCTGTGAGATGAATTAACAGAACACAGAGCAATTTCCCAAAAAGCTTCTTTCCAGTTTTGAACGGAAGACACTTGCTTTTTTACCATAGCCCTCTATGAGCTTTCAAATATCACTTTGCCAATTCTACAAGAACAGCCTTAGCGAAAGGCTTCTTGAAGGGAAAGATGTAACTCTGAGATGAATTAACAGAACACAGAGCAGTTTCTCAGAAAGATTCTTTTCAGTTTTGAACGGAAGATATTTTTTCACCATAGCCCTATGGGCTTCAAATATCCCTTTCCCAATTCCACAAGAACAGCCTTAGCGAAAGGCTTTTGAAGGAAAATGTAACTCTGTGAGATGAATTAACAGAACACTGAGCAGTTTCTCAGAAAGCTTCTTTCCAGTTTTGAAGGAAGATATTTCCTTTTCACCATAGCCTCTATGGGCTTCCAAATATTCCTTTGCCAATTCCACCAGAACAGCCTTAGCGAAAGGCTTCTTGAAGGGAAAGATGTAACTCTGTGAGATGAATTAACAGAACACAGAGCAGTTTCTCAGAAAGCTTCTTTCCGGTTTTGAACGGAAGATACTTCCTTTTTCACCATAGCCCTCTATGGGCTTCCAAATATCCCTTTGCCAATTCCACAAGAACAGCCTTAGCGAAAGGATTCTGGAAGGGAAAGATGTAACTCTGTGAGATGAATTAACAGAACACAGAGCAGTTTCTCAGAAAGCTTCTTTCCACTTATGAACGGAAGATACTTCCTTTTTCACCATAGCCCTCTAAGGGCTTCCAAATATCACTTTGCCAATTCCACAAGAACAGCCTTAGCGAAAGGCTTCTTGAAGGGAAAGATGTAACTCTGTGAGATGAATTAACAGAACACAGAGCAGTTTCTCAGAAAGCTTCTTTCCAGTTTGGAACGGAAGATAGTTCCTTTTTCACCATAGCCCTCTATGAGCTTCCAAATATCCCTTTGCCTATTCCACAAGAACAGCCTTAGCGAAAGGCTTCTTGAAGGGAAAGATGTAACTCTGTGAGATGAATTAACAGAACACAGAGCAGTTTCTCAGAAAGCTTCTTTCCAGTTTTGAACGGAAGATACTTCCTTTTTCACCATAGCCCTCTATGGGCTTCCAAATATCACTTTGCCAATTCCACAAGAACAGCCTTAGCGAAAGGCTTCTTGAAGGGAAAGATGTAACTCTGTGAGATGAATTAACAGAACACAGAGCAGTTTCTCAGAAAGCTTCTTTCCAGTTTGGAACGGAAGATAGTTCCTTTTTCACCATAGCCCTCTATGAGCTTCCAAATATCCCTTTGCCAATTCCACAAGAACAGTCTTAGCGAAAGGCTTGAAGGAAAGATGTAACTCTGTGAGATGAATTAACAGAACACAGAGCAGTTTCTCAGAAAGCTTCTTTCCAGTTTTGAACGGAAGATACTTCCTTTTTCACCATAGCCCTCTATGGGCTTCCAAATATCACTTTGCCAATTCCACAAGAACTGCCTTAGTGAAAGGCTGAAGGAAAGATGTAACTCTGTGAGATGAATTAACAGAACACAGAGCAGTTTCTCAGATACCTCCTTTCCAGTTTTGAACGGAAGCTATTTCCTTTTTCACCATACCCTCTATGGGCTTCCAAATATCCCTTTACCAATTCCACAAGAACAAACTTAGCTAATGGAAGGAAAGATGTAACCTGTGAGATGAATTAACAGAACACAGAGCAGTTTCCCTGAAAGCTTCTTTCCAGTTCTGAACGGAAGATATTTCCTTTTTTACCATAGCCCTCTATGGGCTTCCAAATATCCCTTTCCCAATTCCACAAGAACAACCTTAACGAAAGGCTTCTTGAAGAGAAAGATGTAACTCTGTGAGATGAATTAACAGAACACAGAGCAGTTTCTCAGAAAGCTTCTTTCCAGTTTTGAACGGAAGATATTTCCTTTTTCACCATAGCCCTCTAGGGGCTTCCACATATCACTTTGCCAATTCCACAAGAACAGCGTTAGTGAAAGGCTTCTTGAAGGAAAAGAGGTAACTCTGTGAGATGAATTAACAGAACACAGAGCAGTTTCTCAGAAAGCTTCTTTCCAGTTTTGAACGGAAGATACTTCCTTTTTCACCATAGCCCTCTAAGGGCTTCCAAATATCACTTTGCCAATTCCACAAGAACAGCCTTAGCGAAATTCTTCTTGAAGGGAAAGATGTAACTCTGTGAGATGAATTAACAGAACACAGAGGAGTTTCTCAGAAAGCTTCTTTCCAGTTTGGAACGGAAGATAGTTCCTTTTTCACCATAGCCCTCTATGGGCTTCCAAATATCCCTTTGCCAATTCCACAAGAACAGCCTTAGCGAAAGGCTTCTTGAAAGGAAAATGTAACGCTGTGAGATGAATTAACAGAACAAAGAGCAGTTTCTCAGAAAGCTTCTTTCCATGTTTGAACGGAAGATATTTCCTTTTTCACCATAGCCCTCTATGGGCTTCCAAATATCACTTTGCCAATTCCCCAAGAACAGCCTTAGCGAAAGGCTTTGAAGGGAAAGACGTAACTCTGTGAGATGAATTAACAGAACACAGGGCAGTTTCTCAGAAAGCTTCTTTCCAGTTTTGAACGGAAGATACTTCCTTTTTCACCATAGCCCTCTATGGGCTTCCAAATGTCACTTTCCCAATTCCACAAGAACAGACTTAGCGAAAGGCTTCTTGAAGGGAAAGATGTAACTCTGTGAGATGAATTAACAGAACACAGAGCAGTTTCTCAGAAAGCTTCTTTCCAGTTTTGAACGGAAGATATTTCCTTTTTCACCATAGCCCTCTATGGGCTTCAAAATATCTCTTTCCCAATTCCACAAGAACAGCCTTAGCGAAAGGCTTCTTGAAAGGAAAGATGTAACTCTGTGAGATGAATTAACAGAACACAGAGCAGTTTCTCAAAAAGCTTCTTCCCGGTTTTGAACGGAAAATACTTCCTTTTTCACCATACCCCTCTATGGGCTTCCAAATATCACTTTGCCAATTTCACAAGAACAGCCTTAGCGAAAGGCTTCTTGAAGGGAAAGATGTAACTCTGTGAGATGAATTAACAGAACACAGAGCAGTTTCTCATAAATCTTCTTTCCAGTTTTGAACGGAAGACATTTCATTTTTACCCATAGCCCACTATGAGCTTCCAAATATCCCTTTGCCAATTCCACAAGAACAGCCTTAGTGAAAGGCTTCTTGAAGGCAAACATGTAACTCTGTGAGATGAATTAACAGAACACAGAGCAGTTTCTCAGAAAGCTTCTTTCCAGTTTTGAACGGAAGTTATTTCCTTTTTCACCATAGCCCTCTATGAGCTTCCAAAATCCCTTTGCGAATTCTACAAGAACATCCTTAGCGAAAGGCTTCTTGAAGGGAAAGATGTAACTCTGTGAGATGAATTAACAGAACACAGAGCAGTTTCTCAGAAAGCTTCTTTCCAGTTTTGAACGGAAGTTATTTCCTTTTCACCATAGCCTCTATGAGCTTCCAAAATCCCTTTGCGAATTCTACAAGAACATCCTTAGCGAAAGGCTTCTTGAAGGGAAAGATGTAACTCTGTGAGATGAATTAACAGAACACAGAGCAGTTTCTCAGAAAGCTTCTTTCCAGTTTTGAACGGAAGATATTTCCTTTTTCACAATAGCCCTCTATGAGCTTCCAAATATCCCTTTGCCAATTCTACAAGAACAGTCTTAGCGAAAGGCTTCTTGAAGGGAAAGATGTAACTCTGTGAGATGAATTAACAGAACACAGAGCAGTTTCTCAGAAAGCTTCTTTCCAGTTTTGAACGGAAGATATTTCCTTTTCACCATAGCCCTCTATGGGTTTCCAAATATCCCTTTGCCAATTCCACAAGAACAGCCCTAGCGAAAGGCTTCTTGAAGGGAAAGATGTAACTCTGTGAGATGAATTAACAGAACACAGAGCAGTTTCTCAGAAAGCTTCTTTCCAGTTTTGAAAGGAAGATATTTCCTATTTCACCATAGCCCTCTATGGGCTTCCAAATATCCCTTTGCCAATTCCACAAGAACAGCCTTAGCGAAAGGCTTCTTGAAGGGAAAGATGTAACTCTGTGAGATGAATTAACAGAACACAGAGCAGTTTCTCAGAAAGCTTCTTTCCAGGTTTGAACGGAAGATAGTTCCTTTTTCACCATAGCCCTCTATGGGCTTCCAAATATCACTTTGGCAATTCCCCAAGAACAGCCTTAGCGAAAGGCTTTGAAGGGAAAGATGTAACTCTGTGAGATGAATTAACAGAACACAGGGCCTTTTCTCAGAAAGCTTCTTTCCAGTTTTGAACGGAAGATACTTCCTTTTTCACCATAGCCCTCTATGGGCTTCCAAATGTCACTTTCCTAATTCCACAAGAACAGACTTAGCGAAAGGCTTCTTGAAGGGAAAGATGTAACTCTGTGAGATGAATTAACAGAACACAGAGCAGTTTCTCAGAAAGCTCTTTCCAGTTTTAAACGGAAGATATTTCCTTTTTCACCATCCCCTCTATGGGCTTCAAAATATCACTTTCCCAATTCCACAAGAACAGCCTTAGCGAAAGGCTTCATGAAGGGAAAGATGTAACTCTGTGAGATGAATTAGCAGAACACAGAGCAGTTTCTCAAAAAGCTTCTTTCCGGTTTTGAACGGAAGATACTTCCTTTTTCACCAGAGCCCTCTATGGGCTTCCAAATATCACTTTGCCAATTCCACAAGAACAGCCTTAGCGAAAGGCTTCTTGAAGGGAAAGATGTATCTCTGTGAGATGAATTAACAGAACACAGAGCACTTTCTCAGAAAGCTTCTTTCCAGTTTTGAACGGAAGATATTTCCTTTTTCACCATAGCCTTCTATTGGCTTCCAAATATCACTTTGCCAATTCCACAAGAACAGCCTTAGCGAAAGGCTTCTTGAAGGGAAAGATGTAACTCTGTAAGATTAATGAACAGAACACAGAGCAGTTTCTCAGAAAGCTTCCTTCCAGTTTTGAACGGAAGATCTTTCCTTTTTCACCATAGCCCTCTATGGGCTTCCAAATATCACTTTGCCAATTCCACAAGAACAGCCTTAGCGAAAGGCTTCTTGAAGGAAAGATGTAACTCTGAGATGAATTAACAGAACACAGAGCAGTTTCAGAAAGTTTCTTCCAGTTTTGAACGGAAGATACTTTTTTCACCATAGCCCTCTATGGGCTTCCAAATATCACTTTGCCAATTGCACAAGAACAGCCTTAGCGAAAGGCTTCTTGAAGGAAAGATGTAACTCTGTGAGATGAATTAACAGAACACAGAGCAGTTTCTCAGAAACCTTCTTTCCAGTTTTGAACGGAAGATACTTCCTTTTTCACCATAGCCCTCTAAGGGCTTCCAAATATCACTTTGCCAATTCCACAAGAACAGCCTTAGCGAAAGGCTTCTTGAAGGGAAAGATGCAACTCTGCGAGATGAATTAACAGAACACAGAGCAGTTTCTCAGAAAGCTTCTTTCCAGTTTGGAACTGAAGATAGTTCCTTTTTCACCATAGCCCTCTATGAGCTTCCAAATATCCCTTTGCCTATTCCACAAGAACAGCCTTAGTGAAAGGCTTCTTGAAGGAAAGATGTAACTCTGTGAGATGAATTAACAGAACATAGAGCAGTTTCTCAGAAAGCTTCTTTCCAGTTTTGAACGGAAGGTATTTCCTTTTTCACCATAGCCCTCTATGGGCTTCCAAATATCCCTTTGCCAATTCCACAAGAACAGCCTTAGGGAAAGTCTTCTTTAAGGGAAAGATGTAACTCTGTGAGATGAATTAACAGAACACTGAGCAGTTTCTCAAAAAGCTTCTTTCCAATTTTGAACGGAAGATACTTCCTTTTTCACCATAGCCCTCTATGGGCTTCCAAATATCACTTTGCCAATTCCACAAGAACAGCCTTAGCGAAAGGCTTCTTGAAGGGAAAGATGTAACTCTGTGAGATGAATTAACAGAACACTGAGCAGTTTCTCAAAAAGCTTCTTTCCAATTTTGAACGGAAGATACTTCCTTTTTCACCATAGCCCTCTATGGGCTTCCAAATATCACTTTGCCAATTCCACAAGAACAGCCTTAGCGAAAGGCTTCTTGAAGGGAAAGATGTAACTCTGTGAGATGAATTAACAGAACACAGAGCAGTTTCTCAGAAAGCTTCTTTCCAGTTTTGAACGGAAGTTATTTCCTTTTTCACCATAGCCCTCTATGAGCTTCCAAAATCCCTTTGCGAATTCTACAAGAACAACCTTAGAGAAAGGCTTCTTGAAGGGAAAGATGTAACTCTGTGAGATGAATTAACAGAACACAGAGCAGTTTCTCAGAAAGCTTCTTTCCAGTTTTGAACGGAAGATACTTCCTTTTTCACCATAGCCCTCTATGGGCTTCCAAATATCACTTTGCCAATTCCACAAGAACAGCCTTAGCGAAAGGCTTCTTGAAGGGAAAGATGTAACTCTGTGAGATGAATTAAGAGAACACAGAGCAGTTTCTCAGAAAGCTTCTTTCCAGTTTTGAACGGAAGATATTTCCTTTGTCACCATAGCCCTCTATGAGCTTCCAAATATCCCTTTGCCAATTCTACAAGAACAGCCTTAGCAAAAGGCTTCTTGACGGGAAACATGTAACTGTGTGAGATGAATTACCAGAACACAGAGCAGTTTCTCAGAAAGCTTCTTTCCAGTTTTGAACGGAAGATATTTCCTTTTTCACCATAGCCCTCTATGGGCTTAAAAAAATATCCCTTTGCCAATCCCACAAGAACAGCCTTAGCGAAAGGCTTCTTGAAGGGAAAGATGCAACTCTATGAGATGAATTAACAGAACACAGAGCAGTTTCTCAGAAAGCTTCTTTCCAGTTTTGAACGGAAGATACTTCCTTTTTCACCATAGCCCTCTATGGGCTTCCAAATATCACTTGCCAATCCCACAAGAACAGCCTTAGCTTTAAAAGGCTTCTTGAAGGAAAGATGTAACTCTGTGAGATGAATTAACAGAACACAGAGCAGTTTCTCAGAAAGTTTCTTTCCAGTTTTGAACGGAAGATATTTCCTTTTTCACCATAGCCCTCTATGGGCTTCCAAATATCCTTTGCCAATTCTACAAGAACAGCCTTAGCGAAAGGCTTCTTGAAGGGAAAGATGTAATTCTGTGAGATGAATTAACAGAACACTGAGCAGTTTCTCAAAAGCTTCTTTCCAGTTTTGAACGGAAGATACTTTTTTCACCATAGCCTCTATGGGCTTCCAAATATCACTTTGCTAATTCCACAAGAACAGCCTTAGCGAAAGGCTTTTGAAGGGAAAGATGTAACCTGTGAGATGAATTAACAGAACACAGAGCAGTTACTTAGAAAGCTTCTTTCCACTTTTGAACGGAAGATATTTTTCACCATAGCCTCTATGAGCTTCCAAAATCCTTGCGATCTTCTACAAGAACAGCCTTAGAGAAAGGCTTTAAAGGAAAAGATGTAACTCTGTGAGATGAATTAACAGAACACAGAGCAGTTTCAGAAAGTTTTTCCAGTTTTGTGGAAGATATTTTTCACCATAGCCCTCATGGCTTCCAAATATCACTTTGCCAATTCCACAAGAACAGCATTAGCGAAGGCTTCTTTGACGGGAAAGATGTAATTCTGTGAGATGATTATCAGAACACAGAGCAGTTTCTCAGAAACCGTCTTTCCAGTTTTGAACGGAAGATATTTCCTTTTTCACCATAGCCTCTATGGGCTTCAAATATCCCTTACACCACAAGAACAGCCTTTGCGAAAGGCTTTGAAGGAAAGATGTAACCTGTGAGATGAATTAACTGAACACAGAGCAGTTTCTCAGAAAGCTTCTTTCCAGTTTTGAACGGAAGATATTTCCTTTTGACCCGTAGCCCTGCTATGGGCTTCCACATATCGCCAATTCCACAAGAACAGCCTTAACGAAAAGCTTTGAAGGGAAGATGTAACTCTGTGAGATGAATTAACAGAACACAGAGCAGTTTTCAGGAAAGCTTCTTTCCAGTTTTGAACGGAAGATATTTCCTTTTTCACCATAGCCCTCTATGACCTTCCAAAATCCCTTTATGCATTCTACAAGAACAGCCTTAGCGAAAGGCTTCTTGAAGGAAAGATGTAACTCAGAGATGAATTAACAGACACAGAGAAGTTTCTCAGAAAGCTTCTCCAGTTTTGAAAGGAAGATATTTCCTATTTCACCATAGCCCTCTATGGGCTTCCAAATATCCCTTTGCTAATTCCACAAGAACAGCTCAGCTGAAAAGCTTCTTGAAGGAAAGATGTAACCTGTGAGATGAATTAACAGAACACAGAGCAGTTTTTCAGAAAGCTTCTTTCCAGTTTTGAACGGAAGATATTTCCTTTTTCACCATAGCCCTCTATGAGCTTCCAAAATCCCTTTGCGAATTCTACAAGAACAGCCTTAGCGAAAGGCTTCTTGAAGGGAAAGATGTAACTCTGTGAGATGAATTAACAGAACACAGAGCAGTTTCTCAGAAAGCTTCTTTCCAGTTTTGAAAGGAAGATATTTCCTATTTCACCATAGCCCTCTATGGGCTTCCAAATATCACTTTGCCAATTCCACAAGAACAGCCTTAGCGAAAGGCTTCTTGAAGGGAAAGATGTAACACTGTGAGATGAATTAACAGAACACAGAGCAGTTTCTCAGATAGCTCCTTTCCAGTTTTGAACGGAAGCTATTTCCTTTTCACCATAGCCCTCTATGGGCTTCAAATATCCTTTACCAATTCCACAAGAACAAACTTAGCGAATGGAAGGAAAGATGAAACTCTGTGAGATGAATTAACAGAACACAGAGCAGTTTCTCAAGCTTCTTTCCAGTTCTGAGCGGAAGATATTTCCTTTTTACCATAGCCCTCTATGGGCTTCCAAATATCCTTTCCAATTCCACAAGAACCTTAACGAAGGCTTCTTGAAGAAAGATGTAACTCTGTGAGATGAATTAACAGAACCCAGAGCAGTTTCTCAAGCTTCTTTCCAGTTTTGAGCGGAAGATATTTCCTTTTCACCATAGCCCTCTAGGGCTTACATATCACTTTGCCAATTCCACAAGAACAGCGTTAGTGAAAGGCTTCTTGAAGGAAAAGAGGTAACTCTGTGAGATGAATTAACAGAACACAGAGCAGTTTCTCAAGCTTCTTTCCAGTTTTGAGCGGAAGATACTTCCTTTTTCACCATAGCCCTCTAAGGGCTTGAAATATCACTTTGCCAATTCCACAAGAACAGCCTTAGCGAAATTCTTCTTGAAGGAAAGATGTAACTCTGTGAGATGAATTAACAGAACACAGAGAGTTTCTCAAGCTTCTTTCCAGTTTGGAGCGGAAGATAGTTCCTTTTTCACCATAGCCCTCTATGGGCTTCAAATATCCTTTGCCAATTCCACAAGAACAGCCTTAGCGAAGGCTGTGAAAAGGAAAATGTAACGCTGTGAGATGAATTAACAGAACAAGAGCAGTTTCTCAAGCTTCTTTCCATGTTTGAGCGGAAGATATTTCCTTTTTCACCATAGCCCTCTATGGGCTTCCAAATATCACTTTGCCAATTCCCCAAGAACAGCCTTAGCGAAAGGCTTTGAAGGGAAAGACGTAACTCTGTGAGATGAATTAACAGAACACACGGCAGTTTCTCAGAAAGCTTCTTTCCAGTTTTGAACGGAAGATACTTCCTTTTTCACCATAGCCCTCTATGGGCTTCCAATATCACTTTCCCAATTCACAAGAACAGACTTAGCGAAAGGCTTCTTGAAGGAAAGATGTAACTCTGTGAGATGAATTAACAGAACACAGAGCAGTTTCTCAAGCTTCTTTCCAGTTTTGAGCGGAAGATATTTCCTTTTTCACCATAGCCTCTATGGGCTTCAAATATCCTTTCCCAATTCCACAAGAACAGCCTTAGCGAAAGGCTTCTTGAAAGGAAAGATGTAACTCTGTGAGATGAATTAACAGAACACAGAGCAGTTTCTCAAAAAGCTTCTTCCCGGTTTTGAACGGAAAATACTTCCTTTTTCACCATACACCTCTATGGGCTTCTAAATATCCTTTGCCAATTCCACAAGAACACAGCCTTGAAAGGCTTCTTAGAGGAAGATGTAACTCTGTGAGATGAATTAACAGAACACAGAGCAGTTTCTCATAAATCTTCTTTCCAGTTTTGAACGGAAGACATTTCATTTTTACCCATAGCCCACTATGAGCTTCCAAATATCCCTTTGCCAATTCCACAAGAACAGCCTTAGCAAAAGGCTTCTTGAAGGCAAACATGTAACTCTGTGAGATGAATTAACAGAACACAGCAGTTTCTCAAGCTTCTTTCCAGTTTTGAGCGGAAGTTATTTCCTTTTTCACCATAGCCCTCTATGAGCTTCCAAATATCCTTTGCGAATTCTACAAGAACATCCTTAGCGAAGGCTTCTTGAAGGAAAGATGTAACTCTGTGAGATGAATTAACAGAACACAGAGCAGTTTCTCAAGCTTCTTTCCAGTTTTGAACGGAAGATATTTCCTTTTCATAATAGCCCTCTATGAGCTCCAAATATCCTTTGCCAATTCACAAGAACAGGCCCTTAGCGAAAGGCTTCTTGAAGGAAAGATGTAACTCTGTGAGATGAATTAACAGAACACAGAGCAGTTTCTCAAGCTTCTTTCCAGTTTTGAAAGCGGAAGATATTTCCTTTTTCACCATAGCCCTCTATGGGTTTCCAAATATCCTTTGCCAATTCCACAAGAACAGGCCTTAGCGAAAGGCTTCTTGAAGGAAAATGTAACTCTGTGAGATGAATTAACAGAACACAGAGCAGTTTCTCAAGCTTCTTTCCAGTTTTGAAAGGAAGATATTTTATTTCACCATAGCCCTCTATGGGCTTCCAAATATCACTTTGCCAATTCCACAAGAACAGCCTTAGCGAAAGGCTTCTTGAAGGAAAGATGTAACTCTGTGAGATGAATTAACAGAACACAGAGCAGTTTCTCAGAAAGCTTCTTTCCAGGTTTGAGCGGAAGATGGTTCCTTTTTCACCATAGCCCTCTATGGGCTTCCAAATATCACTTTCAATTCCACAAGAACAGCCTTAGCGAAGGCTTCAGGAAAGATGTAACTCTGTGAGATTAAT
>JAKFHT010001454.1:0-29215 GCA_023783455.1 Erythrocebus patas | reverse complement strand
TTGCTAAGGCTGTTCTTGTGGAATTGCAAAGTGATATTTGAAGCCCATAGAGGCCTATGGTGAAACTGCTCTGTGTTCTTTAATTCATCTCACACAGTTACATCTTTCCTTCAAGTAGCCTTTTCGCTAATTCTGTTCTTGTGGAACTGGCAAGGATATTTGGAAGCCCTTAGAGTTCTATGGTGAAAAAAATATCTTCCGTTCAAAAATGGAAAGAAGCTTTCTGAGAAACTGCTCTGTGTTCTGTTAATTCATCTCACAGAGTTACATCTTTCCCTTCAAGAAGCCTTCGCTAAGGCTGTTCTTGTGGTCAAAACTGGAAAGAAGCTTGAGAAACTGCTCTGTGTTCTGTTAATTCATCTCACAGAGTTACATCTTTCCCTTCAAGAAGCCTTTCGCTAAGGCTGTTCTTGTGGAACTGGCAAGGGGATATTTGGAAGTCCAGAGAGGGCTATGGTGAAAAAGGAAATATCTTCCGTTCAAAACTGGAAAGAATCTTTCTGAGAAACTGCTCTGTGTTCTGTTAATTCATCTCACAGAGTTACATCGTTCTCTTCAACAAGCCTTTTGCTAAGCCTGTTCTTGTGGAATTGGCAAAGGGATATTTGGAAGCCCACAGAGGGCTATGGTGAAAAAGGAAATATCTTCCGTTCAAAACTGGAAAGAAGCTTTCTGAGAAACTGCTCTGTGTTCTGTTAATTCATCTCACAGAGTTACATCTTTCCCTTCAAGAAGCCTTTTGCTAAGGCTGTTCTTGTGGAATTGGCAAAGTGATATTTGGAAGCTCATAGAGGGCTACGGTGAAAAAGGAAACATCTTCCGTTCAAAACTGGAAAGAAGCTTTCTGAGAAACTGCTCTGTGTTCTGTTAATTCATCTCACAGAGTTACATCTTTCCCTTCAAGAAGCCTTTCGCTAAGGCTGTTCTTGTGGAATTGGCAAAGTGATATTTGGAAGCCCTTACAGGGCTATGGTGAAAAAGGAAATATCTTCCGTTCAAAAATGGAAAGAAGCCTTCTGAGAAACTGCTCTGTGTTCTGTTAATTCATCTCACAGAGTTACATCTTTCCCTTCAAGAAGACTTTCGCTAAGGCTGTTCTTGTGGAATTGGCAAAGGGATATTTGGAAGCCCATAGAGGGCTATGGTGAAAAAGGAAATATCTTCCGTTCAAAACTGTAAAGAAGCTTTCTGAGAAACTGCTCTGTGTTCTGTTAATTCATCTCACACAGTTACATCTTTCTCTTCAAGAAGCCTTTCGCTAAGGCTGTTCTTCTGGAATTGGCAAAGGGATATTTGGAAGCCCATAGAGGGCTATGGTGAAAAAGGAAATATCTTCCGTTCAAAACTGGAAAGAAGCTTTCTGAGAAACTGCTCTGTGTTCTGTTAATTCATCTCACAGAGTTACATCTTTCCCTTCAAGAAGCCTTTCGCTAAGGCTATTCTTGTGGAATTGGCAAAGTGATATTTGGAAGCCCATAGAGGGCTATGGGGAAAAAGGAAATATCTTCCGTTCCAAACTGGAAAGAAGCTTTCTGAGAAACTGCTCTGTGTTCTGTTAATTCATCTCACAGAATTACCTCTTTCCCTTCAAGAAGCCTTTCGCTAAGGTTTTTCTTGTGGAATTGCAAAGTGATATTTGGAAGCCCATAGAGGCCTATGGTTAAAAAGGAAATATCTTCCGTTCAAAACTGGAAAGAAGCTTTCTGAGAAACTGCTCTGTGTTCTGTTAATTCATCTCACAGAGTTACATCTTTCCCTTCAAGTAGCCTTTCGCTAAGGTTGTTCTTGTGGAATTGGCAAGGGGATATTTGGAAGTCCATAAGAGCTATGGTGAAAAAGGAAATATCTTCCGTTCAAAACTGGAAAGAAGCTTTCTGAGAAACTGCTCTGTGTTCTGTTAATTCATCTCACAGAGTTACATCTTTCGCTTCAAGAAGCCTTTCGCTAATTCTGTTCTTGTGGAATTGGCAAAGGGATATTTGGAAGCCCATAGAGGGCTATAGTGATAAAGGAAATATCTTCCGTTCAAAACTGGGAAGAAGCTTTCTGAGAAACTGCTCTGTGTTCTGTTAATTCATCTCACAGAGTTACATCTTTCCCTTCAAGAAGCCTTTCGCTAAGGCTGTTCTTGTGGAATTGGCAAAGGATATTTGGAAGCCCATAGAGGGCTATGGTGAAAAAGGAAATATCTTCCGTTCAAAACTGGAAAGAATCTTTCTGAGAAACTGCCCTGTGTTCTGTTAATTCATCTCACAGAGTTACATCTTTCCCTTCAAGAAGCCTTTCGCTAAGGCTGTTCTTGTGGAATTGGGAAAGGGATATTTGGAAGCCCATAGAGGGCTATGGTGAAAAAGGAAATATCTTCCGCTCAAAATGGAAAGAAGCTTGAGAAACTGCTCTGTGTTCTGTTAATTCATCTCACAGAGTTACATCTTTCCTTCAAGAAGCCTTCGCTAAGGCTGTTCTTGTGGAATTGGCAGAGTGATATTTGAAGCCCATAGAGGGCTATGGTGAAAAAGGAAATATCTTCCGTTCAAAACTGGAAAGAAGCTTTCTGAGAAACTGCTCTGTGTTCTGTTAATTCATCTCACAGAGTTACATCTTTCCCTTCAAGAAGCCTTTCGCTAAGGCTATTCTTGTGGAATTGACAAAGTGATATTTGGAAGCCCATAGAGGGCTACGGGGAAAAAGGAAATATCTTCCGCTCAAAACTGGAAAGAAGCTTGAGAAACTGCTCTGTGTTCTGTTAATTCATCTCACAGAGTTACATCTTTCCCTTCAAGAAGCCTTTCGCTAAGGCTGTTCTTGTGGAATTGGCAAAGGGATATTTGGAAGCCCATAGAGGGCTACGGGGAAAAAGGAAATATCTTCCGTTCAAAACTGGAAAGAATCTTTCTGAGAAACTGCTCTGTGTTCTGTTAATTCATCACACAGAGTTACATCTTTCCCTTCAAGAAGCCTTTCGCTAAGGCTGTTCTTGTGGAATTGGCAAAGGGATATTTGGAAGCCCATAGAGGACTATGTTGAAAAAGAATTATCTTCCTTTCAAAACTGGAAAGAAGCTTTCTGAGAAACTGCTCTGTGTTCTGTTAATTCATCTCACAGAGTTACATCTTTCCCTTCAAGAAGCCTTTCGCTAAGGTTGTTCTTGTGGAATTGGCAAAGTGATATTTGGAAGCCCAGAGAGGGCTATGGTGAAAAAGGAAATATCTTCCGTTCAAAACTGGAAAGAAGCTTTCTGAGAAACTGCTCTGTGTTCTGTTAATTCATCTCACAGAGTTACATCTTTCCCTTCAAGAAGACTTTCGCTAAGGCTGCTCTTGTGGAATTGGCAAAGCGATATTTGGAAGCCCATAGAGGGCTATGGTGAAAAAGGAAATATCTTCCGTTCAAAAATGGAAAGAAGCTTTCTGAGAAACTGCTCTGTGTTCTGTTAATTCATCTCACAGAGTTACATCTTTCCTTCAAGAAGTTTTCGCTAAGGCTGTTCTTGTGGAATTGGCAGAGGATATTTGGAAGCCCATAGAGGGCTATGGTGAAAAAGGAAATATCTTCCGCTCAAAACTGGAAAGAAGCTTTCTGAGAAACTGCTCTGTGTTCTGTTAATTCATCTCACAGAGTTACATCTTTCCTTCAAGAAGCCTTTCGCTAAGGTTGTTCTTGTGGAATTGGCAAAGTGATATTTGGAAGCCCAGAGGGCTATGGTGAAAAAGGAAATATCTTCCGCTCAAAACTGGAAAGAAGCTTGAGAAACTGCTCTGTGTTCTGTTAATTCATCTCACAGAGTTACATCTTTCCTTCAAGAAGCCTTTCGCTAAGGCTGTTCTTGTGGAATTGGCAAAGGATATTTGGAAGCCCATAGAGGCTATGGTGAAACTGCTCTGTGTTCTGTTAATTCATCTCACAGAGTTACATCTTTCCTTCAAGAAGCCTTTCGCTAAGGCTGTTCTTGTGGAACTGGCAAGGGGATATTTGGAAGTCCAGAGAGGGCTATGGTGAAAAAGGAAATATCTTCCGTTCAAAACTGGAAAGAAGCTTTCTGAGAAACTGCTCTGTGTTCTGTTAATTCATCTCACAGAGTTACATCTTTCCCTTCAAGAAGCCTTTCGCTAAGGCTGTTCTTGTGGAATTGGCAAAGGATATTTGGAAGCCCATAGAGGCTATGGTGAAACTGCTCTGTGTTCTGTTAATTCATCTCACAGAGTTACATCTTTCCTTCAAGAAGCCTTTCGCTAAGGCTGTTCTTGTGGAACTGGCAAGGATATTTGGAAGTCCAGAGAGGGCTATGGTGAAAAAGGAAATATCTTCCGTTCAAAACTGGAAAGAAGCTTTCTGAGAAACTGCTCTGTGTTCTGTTAATTCATCTGACAGAGTTACATCTTTCCTTCAAGAAGCCTTTTGCTAAGCCTGTTCTTGTGGAATTGGCAAAGGATATTTGGAAGCCCACAGAGGGCTATGGTGAAAAAGGAAATATCTTCCGCTCAAAACTGTAAAGAAGCTTGAGAAACTGCTCTGTGTTCTGTTAATTCATCTCACAGAGTTACATCTTTCCCTTCAAGAAGCCTTCGCTAAGGCTGTTCTTGTGGAATTGGCAAAGGATATTTGGAAGCCCATAGAGGACTATGTTGAAAAGGAATTATCTTCCTTTCAAAACTGGAAAGAAGCTTGAGAAACTGCTCTGTGTTCTGTTAATTCATCTCACAGAGTTACATCTTTCCCTTCAAGAAGCCTTCGCTAAGGCTGTTCTTGTGGAATTGGCAAAGGATATTTGGAAGCCCATAGAGGCCTATGGTGAAAAAGGAAATATCTTCCGTTCCAAACTGGAAAGAAGCTTGAGAAACTGCTCTGTGTTCTGTTAATTCATCTCACAGAGTTACATCTTTCCTTCAAGAAGCCTTTCGCTAAGGCTGTTCCTGTGGAATTGGCAAAGTGATATTTGGAAGCCCATAGAGGGCTATGGTGAAAAAGGAAATATCTTCCGTTCAAAACTGGAAAGAAGCTTTCTGAGAAACTGCTCTGTGTTCTGTTAATTCATCTCACAGAGTTACATCTTTCCCTTCAAGAAGCCTTTCGCTAAGTCTGTTCCTGTGGAATTGGCAAAGTGATATTTGGAAGCCCATAGAGGGCTATGGTGAAAAAGGAAATATCTTCCGCTCAAAACTGGAAAGAAGCTTGAGAAACTGCTCTGTGTTCTGTTAATTCATCTCACAGAGTTACATCTTTCCCTTCAAGAAGCCTTTCGCTAAGGCTGTTCTTGTGGAATTGGCAAAGGATATCTTCCTTTCAAAACTGGAAAGAAGCTTGAGAAACTGCTCTGTGTTCTGTTAATTCATCTCACAGAGTTACATCTTTCCTTCAAGAAGCCTTTCGCTAAGGCTGTTCTTGTGGAACTGGCAAGGATATTTGGAAGCCCATAGAGGGCTATGGTGAAAAAGGAAATATCTTCCGCTTCAAAACTGGAAAGAAGCTTTCTGAGAAACTGCTCTGTGTTCTGTTAATTCATCTCACAGAGTTACATCTTTCCCTTCAAGAAGCCTTCGCTAAGGCTGTTCTTCTGGAATTGGCAAAGGATATTTGGAAGCCCATAGAGGGCTATGGTGAAAAGGAAATATCTTCCGCTCAAAACTGGAAAGAAGCTTTCTGAGAAACTGCTCTGTATTCTGTTAATTCATCTCAAAGAGTTACATCTTTCCTTCAAGAAGCCTTTCGCTAAGGCTGTTCTTGTGGAATTGGCAAAGTGATATTTGGAAGCCCATAGAGGCTACGGGAAAAAGGAAATATCTTCCGCTCAAAACTGGAAAGAAGCTTTCTGAGAAACTGCTCTGTGTTCTGTTAATTCATCTCACAGAGTTACATCTTTCTCTTCAAGAAGATTTTGCTAAGGCTGTTCTTGTGGAATTGGCAAGGATATTTGGAAGCCCACAGAGAGCTATGGTGAAAAGGAAATATCTTCCGCTCAAAACTGGAAAGAAGCTTGAGAAACTGCTCTGTGTTCTGTTAATTCATCTCACAGAGTTACATCTTTCCTTCAAGAAGCCTTTCGCTAAGGCTGTTCTTGTGGAATTGGCAAAGTGATATTTGGAAGCTCATAGAGGGCTATGGTGAAAAAGGAAACATCTTCCGCTCAAAACTGGAAAGAAGCTTGAGAAACTGCTCTGTGTTCTGTTAATTCATCTCACAGAGTTACATCTTTCCTTCAAGAAGCCTTTCGCTAAGGCTGTTCTTGTGGAATTGGCAAAGTGATATTTGGAAGCCCTTACAGGGCTATGGTGAAAAGGAAATATCTTCCGCTCAAAATGGAAAGAAGCTTCTGAGAAACTGCTCTGTGTTCTTTAATTCATCTCACAGAGTTACATCATTCCTTCAAGAAGACATTCGCTAAGGCTGTTCTTGTGGAATTGGCAAAGGATATTTGGAAGCCCATAGAGGGCTATGGTGAAAAGGAAATATCTTCCGCTCAAAACTGTAAAGAAGCTTTCTGAGAAACTGCTCTGTGTTCTGTTAATTCATCTCACACAGTTACATCTTTCTCTTCAAGAAGCCTTCGCTAACGATGTTCTTGTGGAATTGGCAAAGGATATTTGGAAGCCCTTAGAGGGCTATGGTGAAAAAGGAAATATCTTCCGCTCAAAACTGGAAGAAGCTTTCTGAGAAACTGCTCTGTGTTCTGTTAATTCATCTCACAGAGTTACATCTTTCCTTCAAGAAGCCTTTCGCTAAGGCTGTTCTTGTGGAATTGGCAAAGGATATTTGGAAGCCCATAGAGGGCTACGGGAAAAGGAAATATCTTCCGCTCAAAACTGGAAAGAAGCATTCTGAGAAACTGCTCTGTGTTCTGTTAATTCATCTCACAGAGTTACATCTTTCCCTTCAAGAAGCCTTCGCTAAGGCTGTTCTTGTGGAATTGGCAAAGGATATTTGGAAGCCCATAGAGGGCTACGGGAAAAGGAAATATCTTCCGCTTCAAAACTGGAAAGAATCTTTCTAAGAAACTGCTCTGTGTTCTGTTAATTCATCTCACAGAGTTACATCTTTCCCTTCAAGAAGCATTTCGCTAAGGCTGTTCTTGTGGAATTGGCAAAGGGATATTTGGAAGCCCATAGAGGACTATGTTGAAAAGAATTATCTTCCTTTCAAAACTGGAAAGAAGCTTGAGAAACTGCTCTGTGTTCTGTTAATTCATCTCACAGAGTTACATCTTTCCCATCAAGAAGCCTTTCGCTAAGGTTGTTCTTGTGGAATTTGCAAAGTGATATTTGGAAGCCCATAGAGGGCTATGGTCAAAAAGGAAATATCTTTCGTTCAAAACTGGAAAGAAGCTTTCTGAGAAAATGCTCTGTGTTCTGTTAATTCATCTCTCAGAGTTACATCTTTTACTTCAAGAAGCCTTTCGCTAAGGCTGTTCTTGTGGAATTGGCAGAGTGATATTTGGAAGCCCATAGAGGGCTATGGTGAAAAAGGAAATATCTTCCGTTCAAAACCGGAAAGAATCTTTCTGAGAAACTGCTCTGTGTTCTGTTAGTTCAACTCACAGAGTTACATCTTTCCCTTCAAGAAGCCTTTCGCTAATGCTGTTCTTGTGGAATTGTCAAAGGGATATTTGGAATCCCATAGAGGGCTATGGTGAAAAAGGAAATATCTTCCGTTCAAAACTGGAAAGAAGCTTTCTGAGAAACTGCTCTGTGTTCTGTTAATTCATCTCACAGTGTTACATCTTTCCTTCAAGAAGCCTTCGCTAAGGCTGTTCTTGTGGAATTGGCAAAGGATATTTGGAAGCCCATAGAGGGCTATGGTGAAAAAGGAAACATCTTCCGCTCAAAACTGGAAAGAAGCTTGAGAAACTGCTCTGTGTTCTGTTAATTCATCTCACAGAGTTACATCTTTCCTTCAAGAAGCCTTTCGCTAAGGCTGTTCTTGTGGAATTGGCAAAGTGATATTTGGAAGCCCATAGAGGGCTACGGGAAAAAGGAAATATCTTCCGCTCAAAACTGGAATGTAGCTTGAGAAACTGCTCTGTGTTCTGTTAATTCATCTCACAGAGTTACATCTTTCCTTCAAAGCCTTTCGCTAAGGCTGTTCTTGTGGAATTGGCAAAGGATATTTGGAAGCCCATAGGGGCCTATGGTGAAAAAGGAAATATCTTCCGCTCAAAACTGGAATGTAGCTTTCTGAGAAACTGCTCTGTGTTCTGTTAATTCATCTCACAGAGTTACATCTTTCCCTTCAAGAAGCCTTTCGCTAAGGCTGTTCTTGTGGAATTGGCAAAGTGATATTTGGAAGCCCATAGGGCTATGGTGAAAAGGAAATATCTTCCGTTCAAAACTGGAAGGAAGCTTTCTGAGAAACTGCTCTGTGTTCTGTTAATTCATCTCACAGAGTTACATCTTTCCTTCAAGAAGCCTTTCGCTAAGGCTGTTCTTGTGGAATTGGCAGAGTGATATTTGGAGCCCATCGAGGGCTATGGTGAAAAGGAAATATCTTCCGTTCAAAACTGGAAAGAAGCTTGAGAAACTGCTCTGTGTTCTGTTAATTCATCTCACAGAGTTACATCTTTCCCTTCAAGAAGCCTTTCCTAAGCCTATTCTTGTGGAATTGGCAAAGTGATATTTGGAAGCCCATAGAGGGCTACGGTGAAAAAGGAAATATCTTCCGCTCAAAACTGGAAAGAAGCTTCTGAGAAACTGCTCTGTGTTCTGTTAATTCATCTCACAGAGTTACATCTTTCCCTTCAAGAAGCCTTTTGCTAAGGCTGTTCTTGTGGAATTGGCAAAGGATATTTGGAAGCCCATAGAGGGCTACGGGAAAAGGAAATATCTTCCGCTCAAAACCGGAAAGAATCTTTCTGAGAAACTGCTCTGTGTTCTGTTAATTCATCTCACAGAGTTACCTCTTTCCCTTCAAGAAGCCTTTCGCTAAGGCTGTTCTTGTGGAATTGGCAAAGGGATATTTGGAAGCCCATAGGACTATGTTGAAAAAAAATTATCTTCCTTTCAAAACTGGAAAGAAGCTTTCTGAGAAACTGCTCTGTGTTCTGTTAATTCATCTCACAGAGTTACATCTTTCCCTTCAAGAAGACTTTCGCTAAGGCTGCTCTTGTAGAATTGGCAAAGGATATTTGGAAGCCCATAGAGGGCTATGGTGAAAAAGGAAATATCTTCCGTTCAAAACTGGAAAGAATCTTTCTGAGAAACTGCTCTGTGTTCTGTCAATTCATCTCACAGAGTTACCTCTTTCCCTTCAAGAAGCCTTTCGCTAAGGCTGTTCTTGTGGAATTGGCAAAGGGATATTTGGAAGCCCATAGGACTATGTTGAAAAAAAATTATCTTCCTTTCAAAACTGGAAAGAAGCTTTCTGAGAAACTGCTCTGTGTTCTGTTAATTCATCTCACAGAGTTACATCTTTCCCTTCAAGAAGCCTTTCGCTAAGGCTGTTCTTGTGGAATTGGCAAAGGATATTTGGAAGCCCATAGAGGGCTATGGTGAAAAAGGAAATATCTTCCGTTCAAAACTGGAAAGAATCTTTCTGAGAAACTGCTCTGTGTTCTGTCAATTCATCTCACAGAGTTACATCTTTCCCTTCAAGAAGCCTTCGCTAAGGCTGTTCTTGTGGAATTGGCAAAGGATATTTGGAAGCCCATAGAGGGCTATGGTGAAAAAGGAAATATCTTCCGTTCAAAACTGGAAAGAATCTTTCTGAGAAACTGCTCTGTGTTCTGTCAATTCATCTCACAGAGTTACATCTTTCCTTCAAGAAGCCTTCGCTAAGGCTGTTCTTGTGGAATTGGCAAAGGATATTTGGAAGCCCATAGAGGGCTATGGTGAAAAAGGAAATATCTTCCGTTCAAAACTGGAAAGAATCTTTCTGAGAAACTGCTCTGTGTTCTGTTAATTCATCTCACAGAGTTACATCTTTCCCTTCAGAAGCCTTTCGCTAAGGCTGTTCTTGTGGAATTGGCAGAGTGATATTTGAAGCCCATAGAGGGCTATGGTGAAAAAGGAAATATCTTCCGTTCAAAACTGGAAAGAAGCTTTCTGAGAAACTGCTCTGTGTTCTGTTAATTCATCTCACAGAGTTACATCTTTCCCTTCAAGAAGCCTTTCGCTAAGGCTATTCTTGTGGAATTGGCAAAGTGATATTTGGAAGCCCATAGAGGGCTACGGGGAAAAGGAAATATCTTCCGTTCAAAACTGGAAAGAAGCTTTCTGAGAAACTGCTCTGTGTTCTGTTAATTCATCTCACAGAGTTACATCTTTCCCTTCAAGAAGCCTTTCGCTAAGGCTGTTCTTGTGGAATTGGCAAAGGGATATTTGGAAGCCCATAGAGGGCTACGGGGAAAAAGGAAATATCTTCCGTTCAAAACTGGAAAGAATCTTTCTGAGAAACTGCTCTGTGTTCTGTTAATTCATCTCACAGAGTTACATCTTTCCCTTCAAGAAGCATTTCGCTAAGGCTGTTCTTGTGGAATTGGCAAAGGGATATTTGGAAGCCCATAGAGGACTATGTTGAAAAAGAATTATCTTCCTTTCAAAACTGGAAAGAAACTTTCTGAGAAACTGCTCTGTGTTCTGTTAATTCATCTCACAGAGTTACATCTTTCCCTTCAAGAAGCCTTTCGCTAAGGTTGTTCTTGTGGAATTGGCAAAGTGATATTTGGAAGCCCATAGAGGGCTATGGTCAAAAAGGAAATATCTTTCGTTCAAAACTGGAAAGAAGCTTTCTGAGAAACTGCTCTGTGTTCTGTTAATTCATCTCTCAGAGTTACATCTTTTACTTCAAGAAGCCTTTCGCTAAGGCTGTTCTTGTGGAATTGGCAGAGTGATATTTGGAAGCCCATAGAGGGCTATGGTGAAAAAGGAAATATCTTCCGTTCAAAACCGGAAAGAATCTTTCTGAGAAACTGCTCTGTGTTCTGTTAGTTCAACTCACAGAGTTACATCTTTCCCTTCAAGAAGCCTTTCGCTAATGCTGTTCTTGTGGAATTGTCAAAGGGATATTTGGAATCCCATAGAGGGCTATGGTGAAAAAGGAAATATCTTCCGTTCAAAACTGGAAAGAAGCTTTCTGAGAAACTGCTCTGTGTTTTGTTAATTCATCTCACAGTGTTACATCTTTCCCTTCAAGAAGCCTTTCGCTAAGGCTGTTTTTGTGGAATTGGCAAAGGGATATTTGGAAGCCCATAGAGGGCTATGGTGAAAAAGGAACTATATTCCGTTCAAAACTGGAAGGAAGCTTTCTGAGAAACTGCTCTGTGTTCTGTTAATTCATCTCACAGAGTTACATCTTTCCCTTCAAGAAGCCTTTCGCTAAGGCTGTTCTTGTGGAATTGGCAAAGTGATATTTGGAAGCCCATAGAGGGCTACGGGGAAAAAGGAAATATCTTCCGTTCAAAACTGGAATGTAGCTTTCTGAGAAACTGCTCTGTGTTCTGTTAATTCATCTCACAGAGTTACATCTTTCCCTTCAAGAAGCCTTTCGCTAAGGCTGTTCTTGTGGAATTGGCAAAGGGATATTTGGAAGCCCATAGGGGCCTATGGTGAAAAAGGAAATATCTTACGTTCAAAACTGGAAGGAAGCTTTCTGAGAAACTGCTCTGTGTTCTGTTAATTCATCTCACAGAGTTACATCTTTCCCTTCAAGAAGCCTTTCGCTAAGGCTGTTCTTGTGGAATTGGCAGAGTGATATTTGGAGCCCATCGAGGGCTATGGTGAAAAAGGAAATATCTTCCGTTCAAAACTGGAAAGAAGCTTTCTGAGAAACGGCTCTGTGTTCTGTTAATTCATCTCACAGAGTTACATCTTTCCCTTCAAGAAGCCTTTCCCTAAGCCTATTCTTGTGGAATTGGCAAAGTGATATTTGGAAGCCCATAGAGGGCTACGGGGAAAAAGGAAATATCTTCCGTTCAAAACTGGAAAGAAGCGTTCTGAGAAACTGCTCTGTGTTCTGTTAATTCATCTCACAGAGTTACATCTTTCCCTTCAAGAAGCCTTTTGCTAAGGCTGTTCTTGTGGAATTGGCAAAGGGATATTTGGAAGCCCATAGAGGGCTACGGGGAAAAAGGAAATATCTTCCGTTCAAAACCGGAAAGAATCTTTCTGAGAAACTGCTCTGTGTTCTGTTAATTCATCTCACAGAGTTACCTCTTTCCCTTCAAGAAGCCTTTCGCTAAGGCTGTTCTTGTGGAATTGGCAAAGGGATATTTGGAAGCCCATAGGACTATGTTGAAAAAAAATTATCTTCCTTTCAAAACTGGAAAGAAGCTTTCTGAGAAACTGCTCTGTGTTCTGTTAATTCATCTCACAGAGTTACATCTTTCCCTTCAAGAAGACTTTCGCTAAGGCTGCTCTTGTGGAATTGGCAAAGCGATATTTGGAAGCCCATAGAGGGCTATGGTGAAAAAGGAAATATCTTCCGTTCAAAACTGGAAAGAAGCTTTCTGAGAAACTGCTCTGTGTTCTGTTAATTCATCTCACAGAGTTACATCTTTCCCTTCAAGAAGCCTTTCGCTAAGTCTGTTCCTGTGGAATTGGCAAAGTGATATTTGGAAGCCCATAGAGGGCTACGGGGAAAAAGGAAATATCTTCCGTTCAAAACTGGAAAGAAGCTTTCTGAGAAACTGCTCTGTGTTCTGTTAATTCATCTCACAGAGTTACACCTTTCCCTTCAAGAAGCCTTTCTCTAAGCCTGTTCTTGTGGAATTGGCAAAGGGATATTTGGAAGCCCATAGAGGACTATGGTGAAAAAGAATTATCTTCCTTTCAAAACTGGAAAGAAGCTTTCTGAGAAACTGCTCTGTGTTCTGTTAATTCATCTCACAGAGTTACATCTTTCCGTTCAAGAAGCCTTTCGCTAAGGTTGTTCTTGTGGAATTGGCAAAGTGATATTTGAAAGCCCATAGAGGGCTATGGTGAAAAAGGAAATATCTTCCGTTCAAAACTGGAAAAAGCTTTCTGAGAAACTGCTCTGTGTTCTGTTAATTCATCTCACAGAGTTACATCGTTCTCTTCAAGAAGATTTTGCTAAGGCTGTTCTTGTGGATTTGGCAAAGGGATATTTGGAAGCCCACAGAGAGCTATGGTGAAAAAGGAAATATCTTCCGTTCAAAACTGGAAAGAAGCTTTCTGTGAAACTGCTCTGTGTTCTGTTAATTCATCTCACAGAGTTACATCTTTCCCTTCAAGAAGCCTTTCGCTAAGGCTGTTCTTGTGGAATTGGCAAAGTGATATTTGGAAGCTCATAGAGGGCTATGGTGAAAAAGGAAACATCTTCCGTTCAAAACTGGAAAGAAGCTTTCTGAGAAACTGCTCTGTGTTCTGTTAATTCATCTCACAGAGTTACATCTTTCCCTTCAAGAAGCCTTTCGCTAAGGCTGTTCTTGTGGAATTGGCAAAGTGATATTTGGAAGCCCTTACAGGGCTATGGTGAAAAAGGAAATATCTTCCGTTCAAAAATGGAAAGAAGCCTTCTGAGAAACTGCTCTGTGTTCTTTTAATTCATCTCACAGAGTTACATCATTCCCTTCAAGAAGACATTCGCTAAGGCTGTTCTTGTGGAATTGGCAAAGGGATATTTGGAAGCCCATAGAGGGCTATGGTGAAAAAGGAAATATCTTCCGTTCAAAACTGTAAAGAAGCTTTCTGAGAAACTGCTCTGTGTTCTGTTAATTCATCTCACACAGTTACATCTTTCTCTTCAAGAAGCCTTTCGCTAACGATGTTCTTGTGGAATTGGCAAAGGGATATTTGGAAGCCCTTAGAGGGCTATGGTGAAAAAGGAAATATCTTCCGTTCAAAACTGGGAAGAAGCTTTCTGAGAAACTGCTCTGTGTTCTGTTAATTCATCTCACAGAGTTACATCTTTCCCTTCAAGAAGCCTTTCGCTAAGGCTGTTCTTGTGGAATTGGCAAAGGGATATTTGGAAGCCCATAGAGGGCTACGGGGAAAAGGAAATATCTTCCGTTCAAAACTGGAAAGAAGCATTCTGAGAAACTGCTCTGTGTTCTGTTAATTCATCTCACAGAGTTACATCTTTCCTTCAAGAAGCCTTCGCTAAGGCTGTTCTTGTGGAATTGGCAAAGGATATTTGGAAGCCCATAGAGGGCTACGGGAAAAAGGAAATATCTTCCGCTCAAAACTGGAAAGAAGCTTTCTGAGAAACTGCTCTGTGTTCTGTTAATTCATCTCACAGAGTTACATCTTTCCTTCAAGAAGCCTTTCGCTAAGGCTGTTCTTGTGGAATTGGCAAGGATATTTGGAAGCCCATAGAGGGCTATGGTGAAAAAGGAAATATCTTCCGCTCAAAACTGGAAAGAAGCTTTCTGAGAAACTGCTCTGTGTTCTGTTAATTCATCTCACAGAGTTACATCTTTCCCTTCAAGAAGCATTTCGCTAAGGCTGTTCTTGTGGAATTGGCAAAGGGATATTTGGAAGCCCATAGAGGACTATGTTGAAAAAGAATTATCTTCCTTTCAAAACTGGAAAGAAGCTTTCTGAGAAACTGCTCTGTGTTCTGTTAATTCATCTCACAGAGTTACATCTTTCCCATCAAGAAGCCTTTCGCTAAGGTTGTTCTTGTGGAATTGGCAAAGTGATATTTGGAAGCCCATAGAGGGCTATGGTCAAAAAGGAAATATCTTTCGTTCAAAACTGGAAAGAAGCTTTCTGAGAAAATGCTCTGTGTTCTGTTAATTCATCTCTCAGAGTTACATCTTTTACTTCAAGAAGCCTTTCGCTAAGGCTGTTCTTGTGGAATTGGCAGAGTGATATTTGGAAGCCCATAGAGGGCTATGGTGAAAAAGGAAATATCTTCCGTTCAAAACTGGAAAGAACTTTCTGAGAAACTGCTCTGTGTTCTGTTAATTCATCTCACAGAGTTACATCTTTCCTTCAAGAAGCCTTTCGCTAATGCTGTTCTTGTGGAATTGTCAAAGGATATTTGGAATCCCATAGAGGGCTATGGTGAAAAAGGAAATATCTTCCGCTCAAAACTGGAAAGAAGCTTTCTGAGAAACTGCTCTGTGTTCTGTTAATTCATCTCACAGTGTTACATCTTTCCTTCAAGAAGCCTTTCGCTAAGGCTGTTCTTGTGGAATTGGCAAAGGATATTTGGAAGCCCATAGAGGGCTATGGTGAAAAAGGAAATATCTTCCGCTCAAAACTGGAAAGAAGCTTTCTGAGAAACTGCTCTGTGTTCTGTTAATTCATCTCACAGAGTTACATCTTTCCCTTCAAGAAGCCTTTCGCTAAGGCTGTTCTTGTGGAATTGGCAAAGTGATATTTGGAAGCCCATAGAGGCTATGGTGAAAAGGAAATATCTTCCGCTCAAAACTGGAAAGAAGCTTGAGAAACTGCTCTGTGTTCTGTTAATTCATCTCACAGAGTTACATCTTTCCTTCAAGAAGCCTTTCGCTAAGGCTGTTCTTGTGGAATTGGCAAAGGATATTTGGAATCCCATAGAGGGCTATGGTGAAAAGGAAATATCTTCCGCTCAAAACTGGAAGGAAGCTTTCTGAGAAACTGCTCTGTGTTCTGTTAATTCATCTCACAGAGTTACATCTTTCCCTTCAAGAAGCCTTTCGCTAAGGCTGTTCTTGTGGAATTGGCAAAGGATATTTGAAGCCCATAGAGGGCTATGGTGAAAAAGGAAATATCTTCCGTTCAAAACTGGAAAGAAGCTTTCTGAGAAACTGCTCTGTGTTCTGTTAATTCATCTCACAGAGTTACATCTTTCCTTCAAGAAGCCTTTCGCTAAGCCTATTCTTGTGGAATTGGCAAAGTGATATTTGGAAGCCCATAGAGGGCTACGGGAAAAGGAATATCTTCCGTTCAAAACTGGAAAGAAGCTTTCTGAGAAACTGCTCTGTGTTCTGTTAATTCATCTCACAGAGTTACATCTTTCCTTCAAGAAGCCTTTCGCTAAGGCTGTTCTTGTGGAATTGGCAAAGGATATTTGGAAGCCCATAGAGGACTATGGTGAAAAAAATATCTTCCGTTCAAAACTGGAAAGAAGCTTTCTGAGAAACTGCTCTGTGTTCTGTTAATTCATCTCACAGAGTTACATCTTTCCCTTCAAGAAGCCTTCGCTAAGGCTGTTCTTGTGGAATTGGCAAAGGATATTTGGAAGCCCATAGGACTATGTTGAAAAAATTATCTTCCTTTCAAAACTGGAAAGAAGCTTTCTGAGAAACTGCTCTGTGTTCTGTTAATTCATCTCACAGAGTTACATCTTTCCTTCAAGAAGCCTTTCGCTAAGGCTGTTCTTGTGGAATTGGCAAAGGATATTTGGAAGCCCATAGAGGGCTATGGTGAAAAGGAAATATCTTCCGTTCAAAACTGGAAAGAAGCTTTCTGAGAAACTGCTCTGTGTTCTGTTAATTCATCTCACAGAGTTACCTCTTTCCCTTCAAGAAGCCTTTCGCTAAGGCTGTTCTTGTGGAATTGGCAAAGGATATTTGGAAGCCCATAGGACTATGTTGAAAAAAAATTATCTTCCTTTCAAAACTGGAAAGAAGCTTTCTGAGAAACTGCTCTGTGTTCTGTTAATTCATCTCACAGAGTTACATCTTTCCTTCAAGAAGCCTTTCGCTAAGGCTGTTCTTGTGGAATTGGCAAAGGATATTTGGAAGCCCATAGAGGGCTATGGTGAAAAGGAAATATCTTCCGCTCAAAACTGGAAAGAATCTTTCTGAGAAACTGCTCTGTGTTCTGTTAATTCATCTCACAGAGTTACATCTTTCCTTCAAGAAGCCTTTCGCTAAGGCTGTTCTTGTGGAATTGGCAAAGTGATATTTGAAGCCCATAGAGGGCTATGGTGAAAAGGAAATATCTTCCGTTCAAAACTGGAAAGAAGCTTTCTGAGAAACTGCTCTGTGTTCTGTTAATTCATCTCACAGAGTTACATCTTTCCTTCAAGAAGCCTTCGCTAAGGCTATTCTTGTGGAATTGGCAAAGTGATATTTGGAAGCCCATAGAGGGCTACGGGAAAAGGAAATATCTTCCGCTCAAAACTGGAAAGAAGCTTTCTGAGAAACTGCTCTGTGTTCTGTTAATTCATCTCACAGAGTTACATCTTTCCTTCAAGAAGCCTTTCGCTAAGGCTGTTCTTGTGGAATTGGCAAAGGATATTTGGAAGCCCATAGAGGGCTACGGGAAAAGGAAATATCTTCCGCTCAAAACTGGAAAGAATCTTTCTGAGAAACTGCTCTGTGTTCTGTTAATTCATCTCACAGAGTTACATCTTTCCTTCAAGAAGCATTTCGCTAAGGCTGTTCTTGTGGAATTGGCAAAGGATATTTGGAAGCCCATAGAGGACTATGTTGAAAAGAATTATCTTCCTTTCAAAACTGGAAAGAAACTTTCTGAGAAACTGCTCTGTGTTCTGTTAATTCATCTCACAGAGTTACATCTTTCCTTCAAGAAGCCTTCGCTAAGGTTGTTCTTGTGGAATTGGCAAAGTGATATTTGGAAGCCCATAGAGGGCTATGGTCAAAAGGAAATATCTTTCGTTCAAAACTGGAAAGAAGCTTGAGAAACTGCTCTGTGTTCTGTTAATTCATCTCTCAGAGTTACATCTTTACTTCAAGAAGCCTTTCGCTAAGGCTGTTCTTGTGGAATTGGCAGAGTGATATTTGGAAGCCCATAGAGGGCTATGGTGAAAAGGAAATATCTTCCGCTCAAAACCGGAAAGAATCTTTCTGAGAAACTGCTCTGTGTTCTGTTAGTTCAACTCACAGAGTTACATCTTTCCTTCAAGAAGCCTTTCGCTAATGCTGTTCTTGTGGAATTGTCAAAGGATATTTGGAATCCCATAGAGGGCTATGGTGAAAAGGAAATATCTTCCGCTCAAAACTGGAAAGAAGCTTGAGAAACTGCTCTGTGTTTTGTTAATTCATCTCACAGTGTTACATCTTTCCTTCAAGAAGCCTTTCGCTAAGGCTGTTTTGTGGAATTGGCAAAGGATATTTGGAAGCCCATAGAGGGCTATGGTGAAAAGGAAATATCTTCCGTTCAAAACTGGAAGGAAGCTTTCTGAGAAACTGCTCTGTGTTCTGTTAATTCATCTCACAGAGTTACATCTTTCCTTCAAGAAGCCTTTCGCTAAGGCTGTTCTTGTGGAATTGGCAAAGGATATTTGGAAGCCCATAGAGGCTACGGGAAAAAGGAAATATCTTCCGCTCAAAACTGGAATGTAGCTTGAGAAACTGCTCTGTGTTCTGTTAATTCATCTCACAGAGTTACATCTTTCCTTCAAGAAGCCTTTCGCTAAGGCTGTTCTTGTGGAATTGGCAAGGATATTTGGAAGCCCATAGGGGCCTATGGTGAAAAGGAAATATCTTCCGCTCAAAACTGGAAGGAAGCTTTCTGAGAAACTGCTCTGTGTTCTGTTAATTCATCTCACAGAGTTACATCTTTCCCTTCAAGAAGCCTTTCGCTAAGGCTGTTCTTGTGGAATTGGCAGAGTGATATTTGGAGCCCATCGAGGGCTATGGTGAAAAAGGAAATATCTTCCGCTCAAAACTGGAAAGAAGCTTTCTGAGAAACTGCTCTGTGTTCTGTTAATTCATCTCACAGAGTTACATCTTTCCCTTCAAGAAGCCTTTCCCTAAGCCTATTCTTGTGGAATTGGCAAAGTGATATTTGGAAGCCCATAGAGGGCTACGGGGAAAAAGGAAATATCTTCCGTTCAAAACTGGAAAGAAGCTTCTGAGAAACTGCTCTGTGTTCTGTTAATTCATCTCACAGAGTTACATCTTTCCTTCAAGAAGCCTTTTGCTAAGGCTGTTCTTGTGGAATTGGCAAAGGGATATTTGGAAGCCCATAGAGGGCTACGGGGAAAAAGGAAATATCTTCCGTTCAAAACCGGAAAGAATCTTTCTGAGAAACTGCTCTGTGTTCTGTTAATTCATCTCACAGAGTTACCTCTTTCCTTCAAGAAGCCTTCGCTAAGGCTGTTCTTGTGGAATTGGCAAAGGATATTTGGAAGCCCATAGGACTATGTTGAAAAAATTATCTTCCTTTCAAAACTGGAAAGAAGCTTTCTGAGAAACTGCTCTGTGTTCTGTTAATTCATCTCACAGAGTTACATCTTTCCCTTCAAGAAGACTTTCGCTAAGGCTGCTCTTGTGGAATTGGCAAAGCGATATTTGGAAGCCCATAGAGGGCTATGGTGAAAAGGAAATATCTTCCGCTTCAAAACTGGAAAGAAGCTTTCTGAGAAACTGCTCTGTGTTCTGTTAATTCATCTCACAGAGTTACATCTTTCCCTTCAAGAAGCCTTTCGCTAAGTCTGTTCCTGTGGAATTGGCAAGTGATATTTGGAAGCCCATAGAGGGCTACGGGAAAAGGAAATATCTTCCGTTCAAAACTGGAAAGAAGCTTGAGAAACTGCTCTGTGTTCTGTTAATTCATCTCACAGAGTTACACCTTTCCTTCAAGAAGCCTTTCTCTAAGCCTGTTCTTGTGCAATTGGCAAAGGATATTTGGAAGCCCATAGAGGACTATGGTGAAAAGAATTATCTTCCTTTCAAAACTGGAAAGAAGCTTTCTGAGAAACTGCTCTGTGTTCTGTTAATTCATCTCACAGAGTTACATCTTTCCGTTCAAGAAGCCTTCGCTAAGGTTGTTCTTGTGGAATTGGCAAAGTGATATTTGAAGCCCATAGAGGGCTATGGTGAAAAATATCTTCCGTTCAAAACTGGAAAAAGCTTTCTGAGAAACTGCTCTGTGTTCTGTTAATTCATCTCACAGAGTTACATCTTTCCTTCAAGAAGCCTTCGCTAAGGCTGTTCTTGTGGAATTGGCAAAGTGATATTTGGAAGCCCATAGAGGGCTATGGTGAAAAGGAAATATCTTCCGCTCAAAACTGGAAAGAAGCTTTCTGAGAGACTGCTCTGTGTTCTGTTAAATCATCTCACATAGTTACATCTTTCCTTCAAGAAGACTTTCGCTAAGGCTGTTCTTGTGGAATTGTCAAAGGGATATTAGGAAGCCGATAGAGGGCTACGGGGAAAAAGGAAATATCTTCCGTTCAAAACTGGAAAGAAGCTTTCTGAGAAACTGCTCTGTGTTCTGTTAATTCATCTCACAGAGTTACATCTTTCCCTTCACAGCCTTTTCGCTAAGGCTGTTCTTGTGAATTGGCAAGGATATTTGGAAGCCCTTAGAGGCTATGGTGAAAAGGAAATATCTTCCGTTCAAAACTGGAAAGAAGCTTTCTGAGAAACTGCTCTGTGTTCTGTTAATTCATCTCACAGAGTTACATCTTTCCCTTCAAGAAGCCTTTTGCTAAGGCTGTTCTTGTGGAATTGGCAGAGTGATATTTGGAAGCCCATAGAGGGCTATGGTGAAAAGGAAATATCTTCCGTTCAAAACTGGAAAGTAGCTTTCTGAGAAACTGCTCTGTGTTCTGTTAATTCATCTCACAGAGTTACATCTTTCCCTTCAAGAAGCCTTTCGCTAAGGCTGTTCTAGTGGAATTGGCAAAGGGATATTTGGAAGCCCTTAGAGGCCTATGGTGAAACTGCTCTGTGTTCTGTTAATTCATCTCACAGAGTTACATCTTTCCCTTCAAGAAGCCTTTCGCTAAGGCTGTTCTTGTGGAACTGGCAAGGGGATATTTGGAAGTCCAGAGAGGGCTATGGTGAAAAAGGAAATATCTTCCGTTCAAAACTGGAAAGAAGCTTTCTGAGAATCTGCTCTGTGTTCTGTTAATTCATCTCACAGAGTTACATCTTTCTCTTCAAGAAGCCTTTTGCTAAGGCTGTTCTTGTGGAATTGGCAGAATGATATTTGGAAGCCCACAGAGGGCAATGGTGAAAAAGGAAATATCTTCCGTTCAAAACTGGAAAGAATCTTTCTGAGAAACTGCTCTGTGTTCTGTTAATTCATCTCACAGAGTTACATCATTCCCTTCAAGCCTTTCGCTAAGGCTGTTCTTGTGGAATTGGCAAAGGGATATTTGGAAGCCCATAGAGGGCTATGGTGAAAAAGGAAATATCTTCCGTTCAAAACTGGAAAGAAGCTTTCTGAGAAACTGCTCTGTGTTCTGTTAATTCATCTCACGGAGTTACCTGTTTCCCTTCAAGAAGCCTTTCCCTAAGGCTGTTCTTGTGGAATTGGCAAAGGGATATTTGGAAGCCCATAGAGGTCTATGGTGAAAAAGGAAATATCTTCCGTTCAAAACTGGAAAGAAGCTTTCTGAGAAACTGCTCTGTGTTCTGTTACTTCATCTCACAGAGTTACATCATTCCCTTCTAGAAGCCTTTCGCTAAGTCTGTTCTTCTGGAATTGGCAAAGTAATATTTGGAAGCCCATAGAGGGCTATGGTGAAAAAGGAAATATCTTCCGTTCAAAACTGGAAAGAAGCTTTCTGAGAAACTGCTCCGTGTTCTGTTAATTCATCTCACAGAGTTACATCTTTCCCTTCAAGAAGCCTTTCGCTAAGGCTGTTCTTGTGGAATTGGCAAAGTTATATTTGGAAGCCCATAGAGGGCTACGGGGAAAAAGGAAATATCTTCCGTTCAAAACTGGAAAGAAGCTTTCTGAGAAACTGCTCTGTGTTCTGTTAATTCATCTCACAGACTTACATCTGTCCCTTCAAGAAGCCTTTCGCTAAGGTTTTTCTTGTGTAATTGCAAAGTGATATTTGGAAGCCCATAGAGGCCTATGGTTAAGAAGGAAATATCTTCCGTTCAAAACTGGAAAGAAGCTTTCTGAGAAACTGCTCTGTGTTCTGTTAATTCATCTCACAGAGTTACATCTTTCGCTTCAAGAAGCCTTTCGCTAAGGCTGTTCTTGTGGAATTGGCAAAGGATATTTGGAAGCCCATAGAGGGCTATGGTGAAAAAGGAAATATCTTCCGTTCAAAACTGGAAAGAAGCTTGAGAAACTGCTCTGTGTTCTGTTAATTCATCTCACAGAGTTACATCTTTCCTTCAAGAAGCCTTTCGCTAAGGCTGTTCTTGTGGAATTGGCAAAGGATATTTGGAAGCCCATAGAGGGCTATGGTGAAAAGGAAATATCTTCCGCTTCAAAACTGGAAAGAATCTTTCTGAGAAACTGCTCTGTGTTCTGTTAATTCATCTCACAGAGTTACATCTTTCCTTCAAGAAGCCTTTCGATAAGGCTGTTCTTGTGGAATTGGCAAAGGGATATTTGGAAGCCCATAGAGGGCTATGGTGAAAAAGGATATATCTTCCGTTCAAAACTGGAAAGAATCTTTCTGAGAAACTCCTCTGTGTTCTGTTAATTCATCCCACAGAGTTACATCTTTCCCTTCAAGAAGCCTTTCGCTAAGGCTGTTCTTGTGGAATTGGCAAAGGGATATTTGGAAGCCCATAGAGGGCTACGGGGAAAAAGTAAATAACTTCCGTTCAAAACCGGAAAGAAGCTTTCTGAGAAACTGCTCTGTGTTCTGTTAATTCATCTCACAGAGTTACATCTTTCCCTTCAAGAAGCCTTTCGCTAAGGCTGTTCTTGTGAAATTGGCAGAGTGATATTTGGAAGCCAATGGAGGGCTACGGGGAAAAAGGAAATATCTTCCGTTCAAAACTGGAAAGAAGCTTTCTGAGAAACTGCTCTGTGTTCTGTTAATTCATCTCACAGAGTTACATCTTTCCCTTCAAGAAGCCTTTCACTAAGGCTGTTCTTGTGGAATTGGCAAAGGGATATTTGGAAGCCCATAGAGGACTATGGTGAAAAAGAATTATCTTCCTTTCAAAACTGGAAAGAAGCTTTCTGAGAAACTGCTCTGTGTTCTGTTAATTCATCTCACAGAGTTACATCTTTCCCTTCAAGAAGCCTTTCGCTAAGGTTGTTCTTGTGGAATTGGCAAAGTGATATTTGGAAGCCCATAGAGGGCTATGGTGAAAAAGGAAATATCTTCCGTTCAAAACTGGAAAGAAGCTTTCTGAGAAACTGCTCTGTGTTCTGTTAATTCATCTCACAGAGTTACATCTTTCCCTTCAAGAAGCCTTTCGCTAAGGCTGTTCTTGTGGAATTGGCAAAGGGATATTTGGAAGCCCTTAGAGGCCTATGGTGAAACTGCTCTGTGTTCTGTTAATTCATCTCACAGAGTTACATCTTTCCCTTCAAGAAGCCTTCGCTAAGGCTGTTCTTGTGGAACTGGCAAGGATATTTGGAAGTCCAGAGGGCTATGGTGAAAAGGAAATATCTTCCGTTCAAAACTGGAAAGAAGCTTTCTGAGAAACTGCTCTGTGTTCTGTTAATTCATCTCACAGAGTTACATCGTTCTCTTCAACAAACCTTTTGCTGAGCCTGTTCTTGTGGAATTGGCAAAGGGATATTTGGAAGCCCACAGAGGGCTATGGTGAAAAAGGAAATATCTTCCGTTCAAAACTGTAAAGAAGCTTTCTGAGAAACTGCTCTGTGTTCTGTTAATTCATCTCACAGAGTTACATCTTTCCCTTCAAGAAGCCTTTTGCTAAGGCTGTTCTTGTGGAATTGGCAAAGTGATATTTGGAAGCTCATAGAGGGCTAAGGTGAAAAAGGAAACATCTTCCGTTCAAAACTGGAAAGAAGCTTCTGAGAAACTGCTCTGTGTTCTGTTAATTCATCTCACAGAGTTACATCTTTCCCTTCAAGAAGCCTTTCGCTAAGGCTGTTCTTGTGGAATTGGCAAAGTGATATTTGGAAGCCATTACAGGGCTATGGTGAAAAAGGAAATATCTTCCGTTCAAAAATGGAAAGAAGCCTTCTGAGAAACTGCTCTGTGTTCTTTTAATTCATCTCACAGAGTTACATCTTTCCCTTCAAGAAGACTTTCGCTAAGGCTGTTCTTGTGGAATTGGCAAAGGGATATTTGGAAGCCCATAGAGGGCTATGGTGAAAAAGGAAATATCTTCCGTTCAAAACTGGAAAGAATCTTTCAGAGAAACTGCTCTGTGTTCTGTTAATTCATCCCACAGAGTTACATCTTTCCCTTCAAGAAGCCTTTCGCTAAGGCTGTTCTTGTGGAATTGGCAAAGGATATTTGGAAGCCCATAGAGGCTACGGGAAAAGGAAATATCTTCCGTTCAAAACTGGAAAGAAGCTTTCTGAGAAACTGCTCGGTGTACTGTTAATTCATCTCACAGAGTTACATCCTTCCCTTCAAAAGCCTTTCGCTAAGGCTGTTCTTGTGAAATTGGCAGAGTGATATTTGGAAGCCCATAGAGGCTACGGGAAAAGGAAATATCTTCCGTTCAAAACTGGAAAGAAGCTTTCTGAGAAACTGCTCTGTGTTCTGTTAATTCATCTCACAGAGTTACATCTTTCCCTTCAAGAAGCCTTTCGCTAAGGCTGTTCTTGTGGAATTGGCAAAGGGATATTTGGAAGCCCATAGAGGACTATGGTGAAAAAGAATTATCTTCCTTTCAAAACTGGAAAGAAGCTTTCTGAGAAACTGCTCTGTGTTCTGTTAATTCATCTCACAGAGTTACATCTTTCCGTTCAAGAAGCCTTTCGCTAAGGTTGTTCTTGTGGAATTGGCAAAGTGATATTTGGAAGCCCATAGAGGGCTATGGTGAAAAAGGAAATATCTTCCGTTCAAAACTGGAAAGAAGCTTTCTGAGAAACTGCTCTGTGTTCTGTTAATTCATCTCACAGAGTTACATCTTTCCCTTCAAGAAGCCTTTCGCTAAGGCTGTTCTTGTGGAATTGGCAAAGTGATATTTGAAGCCCTTTATGAGAAACTGCTCTGTGTTCTGTTAATTCATCTCACAGAGTTACATCTTTCCCTTCAAGAAGCCTTTCGCTAAGGCTGTTCTTGTGGAACTGGCAAGGGATATTTGGAAGTCCAGAGAGGGCTATGGTGAAAAAGGAAATATCTTCCGTTCAAAACTGGAAAGAAGCTTTCTGAGAAACTGCTCTGTGTTCTGTTAATTCATCTCACAGAGTTACATCGTTCTCTTCAACAAACCTTTGCTAAGCCTGTTCTTGTGGAATTGGCAAAGGATATTTGGAAGCCCTCAGAGGGCTATGGTGAAAAGGAAATATCTTCCGCTCAAAACTGTAAAGAAGCTTGAGAAACTGCTCTGTGTTCTGTTAATTCATCTCACAGAGTTACATCTTTCCTTCAAGAAGCCTTTTGCTAAGGCTGTTCTTGTGGAATTGGCAAAGTGATATTTGGAAGCCCATAGAGGGCTAAGGTGAAAAAGGAAACATCTTCCGCTCAAAACTGGAAAGAAGCTTGAGAAACTGCTCTGTGTTCTGTTAATTCATCTCACAGAGTTACATCTTTCCTTCAAGAAGCCTTTCGCTAAGGCTGTTCTTGTGGAATTGGCAAAGTGATATTTGGAAGCCATTACAGAGGCTATGGTGAAAAGGAAATATCTTCCGCTCAAAATGGAAAGAAGCCTTCTGAGAAACTGCTCTGTGTTCTGTTAATTCATCTCACAGAGTTACATCTTTCCTTCAAGAAGACTTTCGCTAAGGCTGTTCTTGTGGAATTGGCAAAGGATATTTGGAAGCCCTCAGAGGGCTATGGTGAAAAAGGAAATATCTTCCGCTCAAAACTGGAAAGAATCTTTCTGAGAAACTGCTCTGTGTTCTGTTAATTCATCTCACAGAGTTACATCTTCCCTTCAAGAAGCCTTTCGCTAAGGCTGTTCTTGTGGAATTGGCAAAGGATATTTGGAAGCCCATAGAGGGCTACGGTGAAAAAGGAAATATCTTCCGTTCAAAACTGGAAAGAAGCTTTCTGAGAAACTGCTCGGTGTTCTGTTAATTCATCTCACACAGTTACATCTTTCCCTTCAAGAAGCCTTTCGCTAAGGCTGTTCTTCTGGAATTGGCAAGGATATTTGGAAGCCCATAGAGGGCTATGGTGAAAAGGAAATATCTTCCGCTCAAAACTGGAAAGAAGCTTTCTGAGAAACTGCTCTGTGTTCTGTTAATTCATCTCACAGAGTTACATCTTCCTTCAAGAAGCCTTCGCTAAGGTTGTTCTTGTGGAATTGCAAAGTGATATTTGGAAGCCCATAGAGGCCTATGGTTAAAAAGGAAATATCTTCCGCTCAAAACTGGAAAGAAGCTTCTGAGAAACTGCTCTGTGTTCTGTTAATTCATCTCACAGAGTTACATCTTTCCTTCAAGTAGCCTTCGCTAAGGTTGTTCTTGTGGAATTGGCAAGGATATTTGGAAGTCCATAAGAGCTATGGTGAAAAGGAAATATCTTCCGCTCAAAACTGGAAAGAAATTTTCTGAGAAACTGCTCTGTGTTCTGTTAATTCATCTCACAGAGTTACATCTTTCCTTCAAGAAGCCTTTCGCTAAGGCTGTTCTTGTGGAATTGGCAAAGGATATTTGGAAGCCCATAGAGGCTACGGGAAAAGGAAATATCTTCCTTCAAAACTGGAAAGAAGCTTGAGAAACTGCTCTGTGTTCTGTTAATTCATCTCACAGAGTTACATCTTTCCCTTCAAGAAGCCTTTCGCTAAGGCTGTTCTTGTGGAATTGGCAAAGGGATATTTGGAAGCCCATAGAGGACTATGGTGAAAAAGAATTATCTTCCTTTCAAAACTGGAAAGAAGCTTTCTGAGAAACTGCTCTGTGTTCTGTTAATTCATCTCACAGAGTTACATCTTTCCCTTCAAGAAGCCTTTCGCTAAGGTTGTTCTTGTGGAATTGGCAAAGTGATATTTGGAAGCCCATAGAGGGCTATGGTGAAAAAGGAAATATCTTCCGTTCAAAACTGGAAAGAAGCTTTCTGAGAAACTGCTCTGTGTTCTGTTAATTCATCTCACAGAGTTACATCATTCCCTTCAAGAAGCCTTTCGCTAAGGCTGTTCTTGTGGAATTGGCAAAGGGATATTTGGAAGCCCTTAGAGGCCTATGGTGAAACTGCTCTGTGTTCTGTTAATTCATCTCACAGAGTTACATCTTTCCCTTCAAGAAGCCTTTCGCTAAGGCTGTTCTTGTGGAACTGGCAAGGGGATATTTGGAAGTCCAGAGAGGGCTATGGTGAAAAAGGAAATATCTTCCGTTCAAAACTGGAAAGAAGCTTTCTGAGAAACTGCTCTGTGTTCTGTTAATTCATCTCACAGAGTTACATCGTTCTCTTCAAGAAGCCTTTTGCTAAGGCTGTTCTTGTGGAATTGGCAAAGGGATATTTGGAAGCCCACAGAGGGCTATGGTGAAAAAGGAAATATCTTCCGTTCAAAACTGGAAAGAAGCTTTCTGAGAAACTGCTCTGTGTTCTGTTAATTCATCTCACAGAGTTACATCTTTCCCTTCAAGAAGCCTTTCGCTAAGGCTGTTCTTGTGGAATTGGCAAAGTGATATTTGGAAGCCCTTACAGGGCTATGGTGAAAAAGGAAATATCTTCCGTTCAAAAATGGAAAGAAGCCTTCTGAGAAACTGCTCTGTGTTCTTCTAATTCATCTCACAGAGTTATATCATTCCCTTCAAGAAGACTTTCGCGAAGGCTGTTCTTGTGGAATTGGCAAAGGGATATTTGGAAGCCCATAGAGGGCTATGGTGAAAAAGGAAATATCTTCCGTTCAAAACTGGAAAGAAGCTTTCTGAGAAACTGCCCTGTGTTCTGTTAATTCATCTCACAAAGTTACATCTTTCTCTTCAAGAAGCCTTTCGCTAAGGCTGTTCTTGTGGAATTGGCAAAGGGATATTTGGAAGCCCATAGAGGGCTATGGTGAAAAAGGAAATATCTTCCGTTCCAAACTGGGAAGAAGCTTTCTGAGAAACTGCTCTGTGTTCTGTTAATTCATCTCACAGAGTTACATCTTTCCCTTCAACAAGCCTTTCGCTAAGGCTGTCTTTGTGGAATTGGCAAAGGATATTTGGAAGCCCATAGAGGGCTATGGTGAAAAAGGAAATATCTTCCGTTCAAAACTGGAAAGAATCTTTCTGAGAAACTGCTCTGTGTTCTGTTAATTCATCTCACAGAGTTACATCTTTCCCTTCAAGAAGCCTTTCGCTAAGGCTGTTCTTGTGGAATTGGCAAAGGGATATTTGGAAGCCCATACAGGGCTACGGTGAAAAAGTAAATATCTTCCGTTCAAAACTGGAAAGAAGCTTTCTGAGAAACTGCTCTGTGTTCTGCTAATTCATCTCACAGAGTTACATCTTTCCCTTCAAGAAGCCTTTCGCTAAGGCTGTTCTTGTGGAATTGGCAAAGGATATTTGGAAGCCCATAGAGGGCTATGGTGAAAAAGGAAATATCTTCCGTTCAAAACTGGAAAGAATCTTTCTGAGAAACTGCTCTGTGTTCTGTTAATTCATCTCACAGAGTTACATCTTTCCTTCAAGAAGCCTTTCGCTAAGGCTGTTCTTGTGGAATTGGCAAAGGATATTTGGAAGCCCATAGAGGGCTATGGTGAAAAAGGAAATATCTTCCGTTCAAAAATGGAAAGAAGCTTTCTGAGAAACTGCTCTGTGTTCTGTTAATTCATCTCAGAGAGTTACATCTTTCCCTTCAAGAAGCCTTTCGCTAAGGCTGTTCTTGTGGAATTGGCAGAGTGATATTTGAAGCCCATAGAGGGCTATGGTGAAAAAGGAAATATCGTCCGTTCAAAACTGGAAAGAAGCTTTCTGAGAAACTGCTCTGTGTTCTATTAATTCATCTCTCAGAGTTACATCTTTTACTTCAAGAAGCCTTTCGCTAAGGCTGTTCTTGTGGAATTGGCAGAGTGATATTTGAAGGCCATTGAGGGCTATGGTGAAAAAGGAAATATCTTCCGTTCAAAACTGGAAAGAAGCTTTCTGAGAAACTGCTCTGTGTTCTATTAATTCATCTCTCAGAGTTACATCTTTTACTTCAAGAAGCCTTTCGCTAAGGCTGTTCTTGTGGAATTGGCAAAGTGATATTTGGAAGCCCATAGAGGGCTATGGTGAAAAAGGAAATATCTTCCGTTCAAAACTGGAAAGAAGCTTTCTGAGAGACTGCTCTGTGTTCTGTTAGTTCATCTCACAGAGTTACATCTTTCCCTTCAAGAAGACTTTCGCTAAGGCTGTTCTTGTGGAATTGTCAAAGGGATATTAGGAAGCCGATAGAGGGCTACGGGGAAAAAGGAAATATCTTCCGTTCAAAACTGGAAAGAAGCTTTCTGAGAAACTGCTCTGTGTTCTGTTAATTCATCTCACAGAGTTACATCTTTCCCTTCAAGAAGCCTTTCGCTAAGGCTGTTCTTCTGGAATTGGCAAAGGGATATTTGGAAGCCCTTAGAGGGCTATGGTGAAAAGGAAATATCTTCCGCTCAAAACTG
>JAKFHT010001453.1:0-29215 GCA_023783455.1 Erythrocebus patas | reverse complement strand
TGAAGAAGCCTTTCGCTAAGGCTGTTCTTGTGGAATTCGCAAGTGATATTTGGAAGCCCTTAGAGGACTATGGTGAAAAAGGAAATATCTTCCGTTCAAAAGTGGAAAGAAGCTTTCTGAGAAACTGCTCTGTGTTCTGTTAATTCATCTCACAGAGTTATCTTTCCCTTCAAGAAGTCTTTGCTAAGGCTGTTCTTGTGGAATTGGAAAAGTGATATTTGGAAGCCCATGGAGGGCTATGGTGAAAGAAATATCTTCCGTTCAAAACTGGAAAGAAGCTTTATGAGAAACTGCTCTGTGTTCTGTTAATTCATCTCACAGAGTTACATCTTTTTTTCAAGAAGCCTTCGCTAAGGCTGTTCTTGTGGAATTGGCAAAGTGATATTTGGAAGCCCATAGAGGGCTATGGTGAAAAGGAAATATCTTCCGTTCAAAATTGTAAAGAAGCTTTCTGAGAAACTGCTCTGTGTTCTGTTAGTTCATCTCACAGAGTTACATCTTTCCCTTCAAAGCCTTTCGCTAAGGCTGTTCTCGTGGAATTGTCAAAGGGATATTTGGAAGCCCATAGGGCTATGGTGAAAAAGGAAATATCCACATGGCTCCTTCCACCATCTTGCATTATGAAAAATGCTGCTATGAACATGGGTGTATAATGTTGTATTCTCAAACATGTAAGTTACTAGCTGAGTAATTTTGATATGATTTTTAAAGCTCTTTAGAATAGAATTTGCTTGTCGTTGGTTTGTTTTGTCCCATTTTTACCTAAAATAAGAACTTCTGGGAGTTTCAATAAGTTTTCAGGTCAAAAGGAAATAAATACGACCTAATATAGTACTTACCTCACATATGCTTTGCTTATAAAACTGATAACTCTGTAATCTTTACTCCATCCTTCCTAAAAAATGCTTACTATTGCTGTGATTAAAAAATTGCAAAACTGAATACTTAACTAAGGGAAGCAAAAATATTGCAATCTTTTCCATAAGGATTATAGATTAAATTTTAAAGATACAGCAATGACCTCTATTGTAGATGCACCAATTATCTTCAGTTAAACAAAGAGAAAGATAAAATTGGTCAAATTCAGTGATGTCAATGTGAGCAAAACATATTTTCTATCACTTTAAATACTTAGCATAAAAGACATACTGGAATATTTTAGACAGAAATTATCCTATGTGGTCAGCTAATTCTGTATTAATAAAATTATGCAACCACAGCATAACATATTTCACTGTCTCGAAATTGAAATAGTTTCCAAATACTTATTTCAGAATTAATACAATATGATTTATTTATAATAACTTTAAGAAAAAGATAAAAACAAACAATGTTTTAAACATTTCAAGATCAATAGAATTAGGTTCATACTTATAAAGTAAACAAACTATTAAATCACTTTATTTATTAATTGTGAATTGATATAATTTACATGGCTTATTAAAATGATTAATGTGGCCTATGGATAAAAACCTCAATTGAGATATTATTTAAAACATATAATAACTATCATATAAATACATTACTAAGACACATATTATGAAACATAACAAATTAAAATCTTTAAGGAGAAACACATGTGAGTATATAATATTATAAACATTTCAGAATGTTATTAATTTTAGAAATAAATACATAGAATGCTAAAGCAGCAGTTATATAACTGCTAATACAGATTTCAAATAGCATTCATTGCAAAGCATGAGCATTATTTAAATGGAACAAATTTCAGTTGTCAAAGATCTCTAGACAAAGGTCACCAAGAACACAGCTATAGTTGAACAAGTTGAATTTATGACTCTTTGCATGAAAGGAAAACACACAGCAAAGAAAGCCATAGTGCCTCTCTCAGTAAGAGAAAGACCTATTACAGGATTTGAGCTTTGGTCAGGTAATTCAGAGGAGGGTCCAAGGATTCAGGCTTTGATCATGATTGGATGCTGTCAGGAAGACAGACAAGTTTATAATTGGGAACCTCCACAAATCCTATCTACAGGAAGGACAGACTAGGTAAAGAAGCAGCCATAATTCATTTTAGCAGAGAGAGGAGGATGTTTGGGTACTTCATGGGGTACATGGTGACCTTGTTTTGTCTCGCTTTATCATCCCTTCAAAGTGACTTGACGTTGTTATGCTCTGTGAGATTGTTTATGTTCACCAGGAGAACAGTGGTCTCTAGCTGTGAGCATCAAGCCAGCTTGTAATAACACATAACCCTACCTGTGAGTTTTAGACTAGTTCAGAATGTTAGGTGTCCTTTTCTTTCTCATGGTTTAGTGCAGCAGCTAGCTACCAACTATATATTCAAAACACAGAGGTTCATAAAATAATATAACAATTCTGAAAGTGATGTGAACTCTGCTTGATAATGCATTCATAGTTGTATGACTACATTAAGCCTTAAAAGAGTTTAAGTGAATTGCTAACAGATTACCACTGAGTTTTGACACAATCAGGAAGCAAATTCATTTCTTTTGATCTGAGTATTGGACATTGTCTTCTATACCAGGTTATTCTCCCAGATGACATGGCATAAGCATTTCGATAATGCAGTCACTATGTTCTAGAATAGACAGTCATCAAGTGGTTAATGAATCTTGTTTCTTTTACAGAGGTGGCTAATGAAGGGTAAACAGATATAATTGGAAATTGAGGATCTAGAATACCATGATCTCCACAATTAATTCAAGCAGATAATCTCTGCTTATATCAACTTGATATATTGCATGTTATGTATGTATATATGATGCAATATATTACATTATAATCATACATATAAAATTCTACTCAGTGATTAATAAAAAATGTTTATTTAATTATTAAAAATGATTATAAACACTGATGTATGCAATAAATGTACAAGTGGGTGGTACTAAATAATTATATGATAACAAAGAAAATTTGATTAACAGAAATAAGTGTTCAGAACCATATAATATTCTTTTTAAATTTATTTTCCTTTTTTTAAATTTTATTTTAAATTCAGGGATACAAGTGCAGATTTGTTACATAGGTAAGCTTGTGTCACAGAGGTTTATTGTACAGATTATTTCATCACCCAGGTATTAAGCCTGGTACCCATTAGTTATTTTTCCCTGATCCTCTCTTTCCTCCCACCCTACCACGTCTCTGTGTGTGTTGTTCCCCTCTATGTGTCTATATGTTCTCATCATTTAGCATCCACTTATAAATGAGAACATGTGGTATTTGGTTTTCTGTTCTTGTGTTAGTTTGTTAAGGATAATGGTCTTCTCAGAAATCTATAAGGATTTTTATTAAAATGCAAGTGATAGATAAGCGAACTATGGTAGGAAGCTAATTAGCACATTTTACCATTTCATCTCACCAACTTGTTATGCTAAAGACCTTTGAAAAGTATTACATAAAATTTCAGCATTTTTAAAAAGTTAAATTGTAGATTTAAATTCAAAATTATTAACTTCATTACAAAACTTGTTTCGCTTATCTATCACAAAGGAGATAAAAGTATATTGCTAATATTGCTATACTCATAATAGGTTATGACAGCTTGTTTTTTAAAAGAAAATGCATTCATCAAGCAACTGGAGATTTAATGCATGCAATCAGCGTTCAGCAGAGGAAAGACACATTTTGGTTTTTTAAAAAACTGTTTGTATGCTAAGTACAGAAAGTCCTTGCTTGACATTGTTGCTAAATTCTTGGCAACTGTGACTTTAAGCAACATTACATATGAAAAGTCTTTGAGTAACATCATTTTGTTCAAAGTTGTTTGGTTATGACATTGATAAGAAAAAAATGAGTTTTGTTATGTGCCATTTTGAATAGATATTTAGAATTTCAGTGTATTTTCCTATATAAAACTATTATATTTGGTAAATTAATTAGACCATCCTCTTTGCAGAATAAAATATTTACCAGTTGTAAAGGGAAGAAAGGATAGTGATTTTTGGAGAGAAAAGGAAAGTTGAAATACACGCCGAGTAAAAGAAATGTTTAACTATATGGCACTGGAAGCAAGCAATTTGAGTTTGAAGGACATATTTTCTCTCAAGGATTATATAATATGAGAAATTAATCAGAAATTGAAGCAATGAATTCAACCAATTATGAAAATTAGTAGATTAGTATGAAGTATAAATGAAGAAAACTAATTTTAAAGTATAGAAAATTTGGAACCATGGTGTATGTCCCAACATAATAAAAATTTGATTGTGCAACGGATGATAACTAAATTTACTAATATAATTTGATGAGGGTGGATATTGAATGCTAGGAGATGGGTAACATAAAGTTTCAATAAAGTATTTTCTAATAATTTCATAAACTTCTTAACTTTCAATAGCTACTTGCTACCTCCAGTTTATTGGTGGATCTCTTGTCACTGGGCTTCATCAAAGTATCTCAAAATAATAAGAGGTATTTATGACAAACACACAGCCAATATCATACTGAATGGGCAAAAACTGGAAGCATTCCCTTTGAAAACTGGCACAAGACAGGGATGCCCTCTCTCACCACTCCTATTCAACATAGTGTTGGAAGTTCTGGCTAGGGCAATCAGGCAAGAGAAAGAAATCAAGGGTATTCAGTTAGGAAAAGAAGAAGTCAAATTGTCCCTGTTTTCAGATGACGTGATTGTATATTTAGAAAATCCCATCATCTGAGCCCAAAATCTCCTTAAGCTGATAAGAAACTTCAGCAAAGTATCAGAATGCAAAATTAATGTGCAAAAATCACAAGCATTCTTATACACCAGTAACAGACAGAGAGCCAAATCATGAATGAACTTCCATTCACAATTGCTTCAAAGAGAGTAAAATACCTAGGAATCCAACTTACAAGGGATGTAAAGGACCTCTTCAAGGAGAACTACAGACCACTGCTCAGTGAAATCAGAGGACGCAAACAAATGGAAGAACCTACCAGGCTCATGGATAGGAAGAATCAATATTGTGAAAATGGCCATACTGCCCAAGGTAATTAATAGATTCAATGCCATCCCCATCAAGCTACCAATGACTTTCTTCACAGAATTGGAAAAAACTGCTTTAAAGTTCATATGGAACCAAAAAAGAGCCCGCATCTCCAAGACAATCCTAAGTCAAAAGAACAAAGCTGGAGGCATCACGCTACCTGACTTCAAACTATACTACAAGGCTACAGTAACCAAAACAGCATGGTACTGGTACCAAAACAGAGATATAGACCAATGGAACAGAACAGAGTCCTCAGAAATAATACCACACATCTACAGCCATCTGATCTTTGACAAACCTGACAAAAACAAGAAATGGGGAAAGGATTCCCTATTTAATAAATGGTGCTGGGAAAATTGGCTAGCCATAAGTAGAAAGCTGAAACTGGATCCTTTCCTTACTCCTTACATGAAAATTAATTCAAGATGGATTAGAGACTTAAATGTTAGACCTAATACCATAAAAACCCTAGAAGAAAACCTAAGTAATACCATTCAGGACATAGGCATGGGTAAGGACTTCATGTCTAAAACACCAAAAGCAATGACAATAAAAGCCAAAATTGACAAATGGGATCTCATTAAACTAAAGAGCTTCTGCACAGCAAAAGAAACTCCCATCAGAGTGAACAGGCAACCTACAGAATGCGAGAAAATTTTTGCAATATTCTCATCTGACAAAGGGCTAATATCCAGAACCTACAAAGAACTCAAACAAATTTACAAGAAAAAAAAACAAACAACCCCATCAAAAAGTGGCCAAAGGATATGAATAGACATTTCTCAAAAGAAGACATTCATACAGCCAACAGACACATGAAGAAATGCTCAACATCACTGGCCATCAGAGAAATGCAAATCAAAACCACAATGAGATACCATCTCACACCAGTTAGAATGGCAATCATTACAAAGTCAGGAAACAACAGGTGCTGGAGAGGATGTGGAGCAATAGGAACACTTTTACACTGTTGGTGGGATTGTAAACTAGTTCAACCATTGTGGAAAACAGTATGGCAATTTTTCAAGGATCTAGAACTAGAAATACCATTTTACCCAGCCATCCCATTACTGGGTATATACCCAAAGGATTATAAATCATGCTGCTATAAAGACACATGCACACGTATGTTTATTGCGGCACTATTCACAATAGCAAAGACTTGGAATCAACCCAAATGTCCATCAGTGACAGACTGGATTAAGAAAATGTGGTACATATACACCATGGAATACTATGCAGCCATAAAAAAGGATGAGTTTGTGTCCTTTGTAGGGACATGGGTGCAGCTGGAAACCATTATTCTCAGCAAACTATCACAAGAACAGAAAACCCAACACCGCATGTTCTCACTCATAGGTGGGAATTGAACAATGAGATCACTTGGACATTGGAAGGGGAACATCACACACCGGGGTCTATTTTGGGGAGGGGGGAGGGGAGATGGATGGCATTGGGAGTTATAACTGATGTAAATGACGAGTTGATGGGTGTTGATGAGTTGATGGGTGCAGCACACCAACACGGCACATGTATACATATGTAACAAACCTGCACGTTGTGCACATGTACCCTAGAACTTAAAGTATAAATAATAAAAAAAAAGAAATACAAAAAAAATAAAAACAAATCTGTGGCATTTATGTCAAGTCAAAGGAATCTATGCATTTAGAATTGTGAGAGGAACTGCATATGAATAAAGGAGTCCCTTTACTACATTCTAAGGAAGAATTTGCATGTTCTATTACAGACAATGATTTGTTCTCAGCCATGTCTGTCCTGATATGGCTATCCAGATAGACTTATCTTCCAATTCCTCTGACTCAGCGAATCTTTTTATTGTATCCTCTGGAATTCATGGCCAGTCAGCATCAAAATCCTATATAATCTCAATATATTCATTTTATTTGAATGTTGCCATGATAGGAGATTATGTTGAAGACATAGCTTGTTCAGCAGCTCATATCATTCACATCTCCCTATGCTTTTCTTCAGTCTAATGTGAATTTGTGTTTTAGCACTGCAGGCCCAAAATGTTGTTGAATAGATAGTCTGACTTTCAAGATTTTTAGATGCCTCCTTCTGCCCCTTTCAATTGGCAAATGCGTCATGGCAAAAATCTGAACAGAACATCTAATGTATGTTCGTGTGCTTCTCTTCTTTCGGGAGTCTTGCATCCTCAAGTCTCTGCTGCTTGGTAGCTCTCCGGTGCCCTCTAACACATTACCTTTCATATTTTACCCAGCCTTACTAACTAGTCTAGAAAGAGGGATTGCCATATTCAAGTTCATCTACTATAGCTAGAAGCAAATATCCTTGTGTTAGCTATTAAGATTTGACAAGGCATGAGAAATAAAGAGGCAAAACTGTCATCATTAAACTAAAGAGCTTCTGCACAGCAAAAGAAACTACCATCAGAGTGAACAGGCAACCTACAGAATGGGAGAAAATTTTTGCAATCTACTCATCTGACAAAGGGCTAATATCCAGAACCTACAAAGAACTCAAACAAATTTACAAGAAAAAACAAACAACCCCATCAAAAAGTGGGCAAAGGATATGAACAGACATTTCTCAAAAGAAGACATTCATACAGCCAACAGACACATGAAAAATGCTCATCATCACTGGCCATCAGAGAAATGCAAATCAAAACCACAATGAGATACCATCTCACACCAGTTAGAATAGCGATCATTCAAAGTCAGGAAACAACAGGTGCTGGAGAGGATGTGGAGAAATAGGAACACTTTTACACTGTTGGTGGGATTGTAAACTAGTTCAACCATTGTGGAAAACAGTATGGCAATTCCTCAAGGATCTAGAACTAGAAATACCATATGACCCAGCCATCCCATTACTGGGTATATACCCAAAGGATTATAAATCATGCTGCTATAAAGACACATGCACACGTATGTTTATTGCGGCACTATTCACAATAGCAAAGACTTGGAATCAACCCAAATGTCCATCAGTGACAGACTGGATTAAGAAAATGTGGTACATATACACCATGGAATACTATGCAGCCATAAAAAAGGATGAGTTCATGTCCTTTGTAGGGACATGGGTGCAGCTGGAAACCATTATTCTCAGCAAACTATCACAAGAACAGAAAACCCAACACCGCATGTTCTCACTCATAGGTGGGAATTGAACAATGAGATCACTTGGACATTGGAAGGGAACATCACACACGGGGTCTATTTTGGGGAGGGGAGGGAGATGGATGGCATTGGGAGTTATAACTGATGTAAATGACGAGTTGATGGGTGTTGATGAGTTGATGGGTGCAGCACACCAACACGGCACATGTATACATATGTAACAAACCTGCACGTTGTGCACATGTACCCTAGAACTTAAAGTATAAATAATAAAAAAAAAGAAATACAAAAAAAATAAAAACAAATCTGTGGCATTTATGTCAAGTCAAAGGAATCTATGCATTTAGAATTGTGAGAGGAACTGCATATGAATAAAGGAGTCCCTTTACTACATTCTAAGGAAGAATTTGCATGTTCTATTACAGACAATGATTTGTTCTCAGCCATGTCTGTCCTGATATGGCTATCCAGATAGACTTATCTTCCAATTCCTCTGACTCAGCGAATCTTTTTATTGTATCCTCTGGAATTCATGGCCAGTCAGCATCAAAATCCTATATAATCTCAATATATTCATTTTATTTGAATGTTGCCATGATAGGAGATTATGTTGAAGACATAGCTTGTTCAGCAGCTCATATCATTCACATCTCCCTATGCTTTTCTTCAGTCTAATGTGAATTTGTGTTTTAGCACTGCAGGCCCAAAATGTTGTTGAATAGATAGTCTGACTTTCAAGATTTTTAGATGCCTCCTTCTGCCCCTTTCAATTGGCAAATGCGTCATGGCAAAAATCTGAACAGAACATCTAATGTATGTTCGTGTGCTTCTCTTCTTTCGGGAGTCTTGCATCCTCAAGTCTCTGCTGCTTGGTAGCTCTCCGGTGCCCTCTAACACATTACCTTTCATATTTTACCCAGCCTTACTAACTAGTCTAGAAAGAGGGATTGCCATATTCAAGTTCATCTACTATAGCTAGAAGCAAATATCCTTGTGTTAGCTATTAAGATTTGACAAGGCATGAGAAATAAAGAGGCAAAACTGTCATCATTTACAGATGATACGATTCAACACTTTCAGCATACAGGAGCCAAGACTGAAGAAAATGACTTTAAACATGATAATAAATTAGTATGACAGGAGAACAAAAAATAAAAATACATCGTTTGTAATGTATACACTATATAATTAGAAAACATTCTATTTTGCAAAGCAAAAAACTTGAAGCAGACCTCACAATCAATGTGCATGACTTTTAAAGAGAAAAATTATATACTGTTGGAGGATTTAAAGTAAGTTGTTAACAAATAATAGACATTTAATGTCTTAGAATAAAAACACAGCACCATAATGATGACAATTCTGTCAACATTAATATGTAAATTTAAAAGAACAGTAAAATAGAAATATGTTTTCTACAATCACTGTCAAGTCAAGCCCAAAGTTTATGTAGAAAGATAAAACAACCAGAAAATTCCTAATAAGGCGGATAGTCGGGAGGAACAAGAATGAACATATAAGAAAATATTGTATAAACTTATTAAATAATTTTATTTAAAGAATCAACTTGATCCTATTCCCATTTTAGAAAAATCACTGATATATAGAAAGCATTATGAAACAACAACATTGAGGAGAGAAGTTAGCTTTTTCGGTGATACTTTCAAAATAATAGAATTCTGAATTAGCGAAATAGCAGTAAGGCAAGAGGGAGAGATTTAGTAGATGTTATCAATTGTAATACTCTTAACACTGCAGTAGCTGCCACATAGAGTGTGTAAGGTGCTGTGTATATTTCAATGTATTTAACCCACACAAAAACCTTTGTGTTGAGTTCTACTTTAATTCCAATTTGGCAGATGTGGGAATTAAGGCATAGAATGATTGCATTAATTGCCCAAGATCATGCAGTTACTTTAAAAAAAAGCATGATTCTGGCTTCAGATTCTGGGCTCACACCCTTAAAGTATACAATTTCACTAAGAGTTTCTGTGACATCATTGACTGTGGCCTGTGACAATGCCAATGAACTTGTGTCTGACTTGGGGTGTAGGTGAATTATAGTAGAGCCATGTATAGAAAGATGTACACACACACACACACACACACACACACACACACACACACCCCAACTAAGAATAACAGAACTTGGGTCTTCTTTTGAGAAGCGTGATTTGAATGATGTCTCATAAGCAGTGTATATATAAATTCAGCTATGATTAGTGATAGCTGAGCTGGCAGAAGAGACTTGGGAATTATCAGTCCATCTATAATAATTAAAGGCATGAAAATGAGATACAAAAGCATTACAAATAAGAAGCAACTTGAACTGCCATTGATCTCTAAATAATAGACACACTGTAAAGAACAGACAGAATAAATTGAATGAAGATGAACTGAGAAGGCATATCCAGAGAGGGAGAGAGAGAGAAAGAAAGAAGCAAACTCAAAGAAGTATGATGTTCCACATGATAATGTAAGTGAACAGAGTTTTTGAAGGTAAAATTCAAATAGACAACTGCCATGGTTTGAATATTTATCTCAAAACTTAACGTTGATATTTAATCATCAGTGTAATGATATTGGGAAATGGGGCCTTTATGAGGTGATTAGGTCAGGAGGGATCTGCCCACATGGGTGAGTTAAACAACTTTCGAAAAGGACATTCAGAAATGAGTTTCAGCTCCTCTGTTCTGCCATGTGGGGAACAGTGTTCCCTCCCTCTGGAGGTTACATCTTGGGAGCAGAGATGGGGTCCCTTTCAGACACCAAACTTGCTGATGCCTTGATCTTAAACTTCTCAGCCCCCAGAACTGTGAGAAAACAAACAAACAAACAAACATTCTCTTATTTATCAATTACCCAATTTCAGGTTTTTTTTTTGTAGAAGCACAAAACAGACTAAGATAATAACTCCTATTTTTATTCATTTATAATTTTAATATAATTCTTTTCTAAGATTCCAGAAATATTAGCCCTGTCATTTTCTCTGCATTATTTATAGCAATTTTTCTTTTAAAAATTCAGCTTTTATTTTAAATACGGAGGTATATGTGTAGGAATGTTACATGATATACTAGACCCACGTAATGAGCATAGCACCCAAGGAGTAGTTTTTCACCCATATCCCCTCTTTCCACCCTTTCCCTTTCCTAGTAGTCTACAGTGTCTATTATTTCTATGTTTACATCCATGTGTGCTCAATGTTTACCTCCCATATATACATTCTTAGTATGGAGTTACCATTCTTACCTGTAGGGCAACAGCAAACATTACTATCTGTGAACTTGCAGAGTTGTGGTTCCACTGGCATGAAAACACATTATTATTCCATTAGACCAAGACCTAGTTTATAGCAAAGGAGAAGAGCAAGTGGGCCCACGACCATGAGATGACATAATTACCCATCCAGAAGCTGTCAGCTTGAGGGACTGTTGAAAAGGCCTGCATAGCTAAAATGCCAGTTTGGAGCCAATACTTTCTGAGAATTGTATTTCATCATCTAGGATGCAGCAGATAGATTGAATATAAGAACTTTGATGGCTCTGTAGCTCTAGTGGAAAGAATATACACATTTGGAATCTAAGGTATGCAAAGAAGAATGGCCCTATTAATTAATATAATAGTTCCCCCTTATCCTCAGTGGATCTATTCCAAGATCTCCCCCAAGGAGGGATTCCTGCGTGGAATTGCAGGTAGTAACGTATCCTATGTATACTAAGTTTCTTCCTATGTATACATATCTATCATACAGCTTAATTTATAAATTAGGAACAGTAGAGATAACAATAACTAATAATACAATAAAAAATTAAGATAGTATGCCAATATTATTAATCTTGAGCTTTGGGGTTATTGTTAAGTAAAATAAGGTTTACTTAAGCACAACCACTCAATCACTAATAGCCTACTACTGACCAGAAGGTTTACTAACAACATAAACAGTAAATTGAAATACATTTTGTATGTAATTTGTATTATCCACTGTATTCTTAACAAAAAATTAAGCTAAAGAACAGAATGTTATTAAGAAAATCAGGCTGAGTGCAGTGACTCATGCCTGTAATCGCAACACTTTGGGAGGCCGAGGTGGGCAGGTCTCTAGGTCAGGAGGGATCTGCCCACATGGGTGAGTTAAACAACTTTCGAAAAGGACATTCAGAAATGAGTTTCAGCTCCTCTGTTCTGCCATGTGGGGAACAGTGTTCCCTCCCTCTGGAGGTTACATCTTGGGAGCAGAGATGGGGTCCCTTTCAGACACCAAACTTGCTGATGCCTTGATCTTAAACTTCTCAGCCCCCAGAACTGTGAGAAAACAAACAAACAAACAAACATTCTCTTATTTATCAATTACCCAATTTCAGGTTTTTTTTTTGTAGAAGCACAAAACAGACTAAGATAATAACTCCTATTTTTATTCATTTATAATTTTAATATAATTCTTTTCTAAGATTCCAGAAATATTAGCCCTGTCATTTTCTCTGCATTATTTATAGCAATTTTTCTTTTAAAAATTCAGCTTTTATTTTAAATACGGAGGTATATGTGTAGGAATGTTACATGATATACTAGACCCACGTAATGAGCATAGCACCCAAGGAGTAGTTTTTTCACCCATATCCCCCTCTTTCCACCCTTTCCCCTTTCCCTAGTAGTCTACAGTGTCTATTATTTCTATGTTTACATCCATGTGTGCTCAATGTTTACCTCCCATATATACATTCTTAGTATGGAGTTACCATTCTTACCTGTAGGGCAACAGCAAACATTACTATCTGTGAACTTGCAGAGTTGTGGTTCCACTGGCATGAAAACACATTATTATTCCATTAGACCAAGACCTAGTTTATAGCAAAGGAGAAGAGCAAGTGGGCCCACGACCATGAGATGACATAATTACCCATCCAGAAGCTGTCAGCTTGAGGGACTGTTGAAAAGGCCTGCATAGCTAAAATGCCAGTTTGGAGCCAATACTTTCTGAGAATTGTATTTCATCATCTAGGATGCAGCAGATAGATTGAATATAAGAACTTTGATGGCTCTGTAGCTCTAGTGGAAAGAATATACACATTTGGAATCTAAGGTATGCAAAGAAGAATGGCCCTATTAATTAATATAATAGTTCCCCCTTATCCTCAGTGGATCTATTCCAAGATCTCCCCAAGGAGGATTCCTCGTGGAATTGCAGGTAGTAACGTATCCTATGTATACTAAGTTTCTTCCTATGTATACATATCTATCATACAGCTTAATTTATAAATTAGGAACAGTAGAGATAACAATAACTAATAATACAATAAAAAATTAAGATAGTATGCCAATATTATTAATCTTGAGCTTTGGGGTTATTGTTAAGTAAAATAAGGTTTACTTAAGCACAACCACTCAATCACTAATAGCCTACTACTGACCAGAAGGTTTACTAACAACATAAACAGTAAATTGAAATACATTTTGTATGTAATTTGTATTATCCACTGTATTCTTAACAAAAAAATTAAGCTAAAGAACAGAATGTTATTAAGAAAATCAGGCTGAGTGCAGTGACTCATGCCTGTAATCGCAGCACTTTGGGAGGCCGAGGTGGGCAGGTCTCTAGGTCAGGAGATTGAGACCATCCTGGCTAACATGGTGAAACTCCATCTCTAACAAAAATACAAAAAAATTAGGCAGGCGTCGTGGCGGCCACCTGTAGTCCCAGCTACTTGAGAGGCTGAGGCAGGAGAACGGCATGAACCTGGCAGGAGAAAATACATAAAATATACTTACTATTCCTAAAGTGGAAGTGGATCATCATAGTGATCTTCATCTTCGTCATCTTCATGCTGAGTAGATTTAGGAGGAGGAAGAAGAAAAAGGGTTAGTCTTGCTGTCTCAAGAGTGGCAGAGACAGAAGAGGTAGAGAAAGTGGAAGGGAAGGTAGGAAAGGCAGTCACACCTGTAACTTTAATTTTAAAAAATCACATATAAGTGGGCCCGTTGAGTTCAAACTTGTGTTGTTCAAGGGTCAACTGTATATTAAAGTTATTACGCATTGGCACAGAGCTGTTCATAGTGAAATGTTGTACATAACTTAAGTGTCAGATCAAGACTGCCCAAATAAATTAGAGTACACCTGTACAATGGAATAATATTTAGTAAAAAAAGGAGCGAGTCCTTTTTATAGAATAATCATCAATATATATTTAATGTGAATAAATAATGGTGCTGAGATATATATATATAGTATGATATTAGTTTTGTAACTTAAGCAAAATATTTGTAAAAACATTTGCTTCTGTATACCTAAAACCATTGGAAAGATTGACAAGAAACTAATAATGTGATTATATTTTGAGTAATGGTTGTACTGAGTGAGGATGATTTTCACTGAATAACCATATATATTTAGGTATCTGTTTAATGGTTTAGCTACTCAAAAAGTATATAAAGTTATGTCAAGGGCAAATTATTCCAATGAGCAGGATTAAAAATATTTCTAACATAAATATTATAACTTAAATATTATCTACTTATTAAGAGACAAATAAATGACTAAACTACTTCACTATTCGCTAATGTTTTGTTTGGACCAAAGAGGGAAATAATTTAAAAAGCAGTATATTTAAAAATATCTTAGTCTAAAGTACACTAAACTACTTGTTGCTTAAACTCCATCACTTTAAGTTTTACCTGCAAAGCCATCTAAATAAATACTTAAAGTTAGAGGGGGAAGAGAAATAAGTAGCTTTTCATCTGAGTACATTACAGCTGAATTACAGTTGATCTTTAAATAACATGGGTTTCAACTACACCACTTCACTATAGTAGATTTTCTTCAGCCTCTGTTATCCCTAAGACAGCAAGGCCAACTTCTCCTCTTAGCCTATTCAATGTGAAGACAACGTGGATTGAGACCTTTATCATAATCCATTTCTACTTTATGAAAAAGACATATATTTTCTCTTCCTTACTATTTTAATGTTTTCTTTTCTTTAGCTTACTTTACTGTTAAAAATATAGTTTTTAAAATATATATATATATGTCATACAAAATATGTGCTAATTGACTTCGTATGTTATTGTTAAGCTTCTAGTCAACAGCAGGCTATTAGTAGTTAAGTTTTGGGGGAATCAAAAGATTTATGGGGATTTTTCAACTGCTCTAGGGATGGTGCTCCCAACTCTAGAGTTGTTCAAGTGTCCATTGTATTCTTGCATTTTCTGTTAGTGCAGTAAGGTGTCCAATTTAGAATACTAGGAGTTGTTACATACTTTTCTATTTGACTAACCATGAATGATCAACTGGTAGACAAATACTGATTATAAAAATCTCCATTTGTGTGTGTGTGTGTGCATGTGTGTATGTGTGCAGGTATTGAATACATTTTATTACTATTAATAAATAGACCTAAAGATTCCTCCCTGTTTTGCTGAGACTGTTAATTCATTAATCTACTATATACTAGGTATATTTAATTATTTCATTGTAAAGTCTGATATAAACATCTCTCTTTCATGATGCTTGTGAGGTTATTCTGGAAAGAGGCCATTGCATTTTTCGTCATTATGGCTTTGTCATTTTACAGAGTAAATGACAACAATAGTTTGTTGAATAAATGCATTGATATGAGATCTACTTCATAAAAATGCAAATGAATGCATGAAGGAAATTAGAAGAATCATAGTGAAAATTATGACTGTGACTTCTTTTCCAGTTTTATATTTTTGCTTCAGAATAATTCTTACTTTTCTAAATTGTCATAGAAATTACAAAGGGTCTAGTCCAAAATGCTTATCTCATATCTATTATTTAACAATAGGAGCCCTTGAAGCTATGTATTTTCAATTACTTTATAATTACATACATTGCATGATTGAAATCAAATTGAGAAACATGTTTCTCTTGTGAATACAAAAAGTCTTATCATTGCCAAGGTGCAGCCACTTCTGACAATTAAAGTTCTTTATGTCAATAACTGTTTTTCATTTTCAGTCAAAGATGCTAAACATCAATTCAAATGTTTTTCTTATTTTTTATTACATTCATGGACTTGTTGAGATGGAAGCTAGAAACAGAGGTAAAGAATAACTCTCATCTGAGATACAGGAAAACAGATATGTAGGAAACAGATATGTAGGAAAACATTAGTATAATGCTTTAGGCCAAAGAGAGCACATCACCATCACATGCAGCTTTAGCTTTTGGGGATTTGATATGGTTTGGCTGTGTCCCCATCAAATTTCATCTTCAATTGTAATCTCCATAATCCTTACCTGTTGTGGACAGGACCTGGTGGGAGGCGATTGGATCATGGGAACAGTTTCCTCCATGCTGTTCTCATGATAGTGAGTGAGTTCTCATGAGATCTGATGGTTTTATAAATGTTTGACAGTTTCTCCCATGCTCTCTCTCTTTTTCTCTCTCTCTCTCATTCTCGCTCTCTTGCCTGCTGCCATGTAAGACATGACTGCTTCTCCTTCTGCCACGATTGTAAGTTTCCTGAGGCCTCCCCATCCATGCTTATGGGACTGTGAGTCAATTAATCTTCTTTTTGTTGTTAAATTACCAGTCTCTGGCAGTTCTTTATAGCAGTGTGTAAACAGACTAATACAAGATTGATATAAATACAAATAAAAATACCCATTTGCCGTACAGCCTCTGCCAATCCTGTGATTCTGACAACTCTCAGAGACAACCCTGATTCAGGTAAGCAGGTTTATACCAATTACACGTATATTACAAAATGTTTCCAGTTCTATCTCACTCTAAATATAAAAGTACAGTTATCTAAAGTCTGCTTTGTATATATAATATATCTAACTTGAAAGTATGTGAAATTATGCAAAAACCTAGGAATGAACTTCAATCTCTGTTCTTTTCCCTAAATTATTTATGCACACCATTTAAAATTCCAATAAACTATCAAACTATTTGGCAATTTCAATAATAAAAATTCTCTAGACTTTTGAAAAACTCAGATGTTGTAATATATCCATCCTTTTATACTGTTCTTTTAAAATTCTTTTATTTTGGTAAAAGTCTTTAAAAATTATTAATTATAATAAAGATTTAAACACAATTTTCAATTATTTATTATTGATTTCCAATTATTTATTAATATTTAATTAATTTAATATTTTAATAATTAATTAATTAAAATATTAATATATTAATATATATTAAATATTTTCAATTATTTATTATTGGTAATGTGCTTTAAAATGTATGAGATTATCTAACTTAATTATTACAAACCCCTTGAAATAGTTATTAGTATGGTTCAATTTTACAGATGAGGACATCAGGCTCTGATTTATTACATTCCATTCTCACTTGAACCAATTCCATTCCAACACTTCAAAAAAACAAAATGAAACTATTACTTCCAGTGTTACAAATAAAATCCGCTTTGAAAATCTAATGTAAACTTTTAATTTACTTCCTGCCTGATCTTTCTACAGCATTGAACCTTCCCACTACCATTTACCTAGAAACTGTTCCTTTATTTCAGAGACAACATATCTTCTTTTCTCTCTCATGTCTTGCTTGCAGGTCCTTCTTACTTTATTCAGAAACTCATCATCCCATCTCCAACCATATAACTTTGAAATGTTCCACAGCTGAATTTGAGGCCACTTCATTTATTATCAAGATTCACTCTCCTGGTTCCTAAATCCTGTCTCGTGGCTTTAAATATCATTTAGATGCTGAAAATTAAAAGAAAAATGCATCTCCAGTTATGGCCTCTATTTGAAAATCCAGAGTCATGTTTAATTAACAATTTGACATTTTTTCTTGAACATACAGTATGGTAGACAATCTCCAATTAATATGCCACAATCTGAACTCAATCTAACCTTTTCATACTCTGATCACTCCCTTCAGATTTGCTTTTATTCAAGGGCTCCATATTTTATAAAAATGAACATGTAAAAATATTTGCAAATAACCTTTATCCTATTAGCATAGTCCAAAATATTTGAATTTTCATCGATTCCTCTATTTATCTTACACCATGTATTTAATCTAACAGGAAATTCAATTAGCACTATTTATGTAATATAACCACAATAACTGATTCTTGCCACCACCACCATTTCTCTACTATATATTTTTCACAACTACCTTTAGATTTTCTTGCTTCTGATTTGTCAGCTCTAAGATCAATCCAGGAGCCATTGTCAGTTTTTCAAAATGAAGTGAGAATGTATGATTCTTCTGTTCTCTGGTTTCTCATCTCACTCAGAAAACACATGCACCATTCTTTGTGCACCAAATAGCACAATCTTTAAAAGTAAAGGTTTATATTTTACTTTATACGTATTTCATCATCAATTTCCTTGAAATATATATTTCTGGTCAGTATAAACCACAGATTACTAGAGACTCTTCAGCAGAATAAGAAACAAACTAAATATTATAATAAACAAATAGCATTCCAAAATACGAAAGGCTTCTGATGAATCTTGCCATTTTCAGGAAATCCACCTGGAAGCCCATTCTCACAGTATTGGAACTCCCTTGTTCTCCTTTTAGCTCGTCACTGTTCACCTAGTCTTTTCCCTCTCTCCACCAAAAAAGAAAAAAAAATTTCCTCAGGAAAGGCTCTGATAGAGGAGTCATAGTTAGATGAACCAAAGCTTCAAATTCTACATTTTCATGTGTGTGTGTGTGTGTGTGTGTGTGTGTGTGTGTATGTATGTATGTATATATACAACGTTAGCAATAAAAAACAAGTAGGCTTTAATACTCATACTTTATAATTCATTTTGCTGGTCACTTTAGCTGGTCACTGTGCACCTAGTCTTCTCACTCTCTCTACCAAAAAAAATTTTCCTCAGAAAAGTATTGGGGGAAACTAGTCCCTGATATTTCACGTAGGTTCATTTCTATTTCCCTAAGTGTCAGCCGGTCTGAGAAATAAAGGGAAACAGTACAAAAAAGAGAAATTTTAAAGCTGGGTGTCCGGGGGAGACATCACATGTTGGCAAGTTCCATGATGTCCCCCAAGTCGCAAAACCAGAAAGTTTTTATTAGTGATTTTCAAAAGGGGAGGGAGTGTAGGAATAGAGTGTGGGTCACAGACATCACATGCTTCACAAGGTAATAAAATATCACAAGGCAAATGGAGGCAGGGTGAGATCATAGGACGGGGTGAAATTAAAATTGCTAATGAAGTTTCGGGCACGCATTGTCATTAATAACATCTTATCAGGAGACAGGGTTTGAGAGCAGACAACTGGTCTGAACAAAATTTATTAGGTGAGAATTTCCTCATCCTCATAGGCCTGGGAGCACTAGAGAAGATGGACAGGCGCTTATTTCATCCCTTATTTGCATCCATAAAAGACAGATGTTCCCAAAGTGGTCATTTCAGAGGCCTCCCCTTAGAAACACATTCTCTTTCTCAGGGATGTTCCTTGCTGAGAAAAAGAACTCAGTGATATTTATCCTATTTGCCTTTTAAAGAAGAGAAATATGGCTCTGTTCCACCCAGCCCACAGGCAGCCAGACTTTAAGGTTATCTCCCTTGTTCCCTGAACATCACTGTTATCCTGTTCTTTTTTCGAGGTGCCCAGATTTCATGTTGTTTAAACAATTTGTGCAGTTAACACAATCATCACAGGGTCCTGAGGCGACATTCATCCTCAGCTTACAAAGATGATGGGATTAAGAGATTAAAGTAAAGACAGGCATAGGAAATCACAAGAGTATTGATTGGGGAAGTGATAAGTGTTCATGAAATCTTCACAATTTATATTCAGAGACTGCAGTAAAGACAGGTGTAAGAAATTATAAAAGTATTAATTAGGGGAACTAATAAATGTCCATGAAATCTTCACAAATTATGTTCTTCTGCCATGGCTTCAGCCAGTCCCTCCTTTTGGGGACCCTGACTTCCAGCAACAGGAAAGGCTCTGACAGATGAATCATAGTTAGATGAACTAAAGCTTCAGTTTCTACATATATATATAACTTTATATATATTAATATAATATATATTACTTTAGCATATATATTTTATATATAATATATATATTACTTTAGCAATAAAAAACAAGTGGACTTTAATACTCTTATACTTTATAATTGATTTAGGAAAAGAAGGAACACCTTTGCAGCTACTCCTGCTAAGTTACCAAGGATTTTTTCAATACTAATCTTCACAATTCATATTCAAATACTAAGAATCCCTAACCCCTTTAAAAAATACATGTGTATTTCCAATAATTTGATATAGGCTCTCAAAAAGTCATTACATTTTGAGGGTATAATTGAAACAACCTAAACACTAATGCCAAGTAGTGAATATAATAATTCACACATATTAAACAGTTAATCCATATGTGTAATACATTTATATATATATATATTTATACACAAAAACAAACATATGTGTGTATAAAATCTCAACAAATCCCCACAAGTATTATTAGAACTAGTAATCAGACACAGTTGTTCAACTTCTGTAACCCATGATCTTAAACCATTATAGAACAAATCTTAAAAGTGATCATTATTTTCGAAGACAATTTTGAAACTTGCCTTGTGCAGGTTAGTAAATAACTGTGCTCCTTGGTTTCCTCATCTGTTACATGGGTAGAAGCTACACTGTGACATGAAGATTAGAGTAGTTAATAGATAGTGTATTTTAGTATTTGTAGATCTAGAATATAAAAGGGAATTAATACGTTTTAAGGAGAAAAAATAAGGGAAAAATAGTCTTATTTTCAAGCCTACTAAACATAAAATGTTTCTTGCATTTAATTTATACATACAGGGCAGGTCAGTATACTAAAAATAAAGCACATTAAATTAGAAATTTTAGAAAGGATAGATTGTTCTTATTTAGAGAATTGCAATACATTTTAATTTGCGAGCAGGAGTTCATGGTGTTATTTAGAAACAGTGACAAGAAATTTTTTTGGGTATTATAAATGGAAATGGAAAAAAAAGAAAGAAAAGCCAAGAGTAGTCATTTGACTCCTACAAGCAATTTTTAAAAACTATTTCATTCGATTATCAGCTTCAATTTGAAAGGTCATATATCGGATAAACAAAACACAAAGGAAAAGCTTGATAATTAACTAAAAACTCTATAGTATTCCTTTTTTTTCATCTTTTTCCAGTTCAGATTCTTGCAAGCACAGGGAAATTAGTGTTTATTCAAGATTTAATCACAACGTTAATGCCACTGTCAATCTGTATTCTTTATCTAGAAAGGCAAATCTGATTTACATTAACCTGAACACCCTAATAACTAATTAAAATCTCAATATTCTGGCTAAGTTCTTAGACATTTATTTTGTTTAACTCAGCAACAAAATATTATTAGTCACTTCCTTTTGAGAAAGGTTAGTCTAATTTATTGGTACTAATAGGGCATTTTATAATCTGCAACCTAATTAGCCTTAACAAAAGATTTTGTACTCAGCATGACTCAAATATTTTACCCAATAACTTACTGAAAAATAATTCTGCCATTACATTTCCACTCTAATATACTGCAGTGATTTTGTGTTTGCACATATTTGTCCATGTCATATGTTTGTTTAAAAGAATGTAAAACAAAGAATGCATATAGATTCTTAAAGAAGTCCTCCCAAATTTGTTCACATATATTAGATCCTAAAACTAAATAGGTTAGTGTTTTTTTCTCAATTGAAATAGATCAACAGAACATATTAACTGAAATAACTTTGTCATATTATTTATAATTCTTATCAGATACATGTAATTGAGCCTATGAGCAAGAAGACTCTATAAAGGACACCGCTCAATTATACAATATGATTTTCTTTAATTTTGATCTGAAAGACTGTTAATAGAAAGACTGAAATTCTGTCAAACAAATTGATTACATTTCTACTGGATTTGGGAAATATGTAGCATCTGTGATAAATTAAAGTACTTAATCATCACTTATTGTCTTTAGTATACAATTTATTATATCCCTATTTTTATACCCCTCAAAGTATTTGCAAAGTTAATAGAACTTTCTTAAGAATATAGTGACTGTCCTCAAAATCCACATAATAAATTGGTAGCCTCGAATTTATATTTCATCTACTCTTCCAAAATAATTATTGTTTTTAAATATAACATCTTATTTCTTTTCTATTGTATCATATACTTTTCTGGTGCATATTTTTTTCTGCTTTATGTTGATTTTTATGATCCTATTTTTTCTTTATTTGGTTTTATGTGTAACTCTTGTTATTTTGGTAGTTACTTCTGGTTCATAATATGTAGCTTTAACTTATCACAGTCTACCTTCAAATGATATTACATCACTCAGACTCTGATTTGTGAGTACAGAGAGACTGAGCAGGGACATATATGATGAATCAGAATCACCTGACTCATTTAAAAGGCTGACTAATCTTAGTAAAATAAATCCATACAGAAAAGTCTTTTATTTTAAGGTGAGTAAACATGCACACACACGGCCCTTCAAGGTCAGCCTTAATCCAACCCATGAGATATCAGTTTGCCAGTTTATAATCATTGCCATAGAACAGTTTTTTATTTTAAATTCTAAGTTTAAACTGAAGATTCAATGGATGTGGAACTAGTTTACTTTTTGAGCAAGAAAATAACTCAATTAAATGTACTATGTCTCTAAATATGCAGTATACACCATCACGAAAACAAGACAAGAGTAAATAAATTATGACATCTAGAAAAGGTAGGTAAGACACTGTTCAATAATGAGGCAAAATAGGATGTGAATGTCACCTACACTATCAAATATAGAGAAATGTGGGGTTTCATCTAATAAAGGTGAGGTTTAATATATAGAATGTTATTTCAAATATGTCTTGATTTGTGTCTAAATTCATATCCTATAAAATTATGCAGAAAATGAGGATTCATTATCTAATTTTAAGTAGGAAAAATGTGAATCGATACTAATAGTAAAAACTAATAATTTATTCAATGCCAGGCAATGTTTCCAGTGTTTCACGTTTTCAGAAAACAATTATGAGATAATTATGAAGAAAACAATTCTTTACTTTTCAAGATAGAAAACCAAACTAATGAGAAACTAAGTAAGTGACCCACCCAAGGTCATCGTATAGTTAAGAAATGACAACGTTGTAGACCTTATAGACCTTAACATGTTTTGTTTGTTTGTTTTGAGATGCTGTCTCGCACTGTTGCCCAGGCTGGAGTGCAGTGGCATGATCTCAGCTCACTGCAAGCTCTGCCTCCTGGGTTCACGCCATTCTCCTGCCTCAGTCTCCCAAGTAGCTGGGACTATAGGTGTCTGCCACCACTCCCGGATAATTTTTTTGTGTTTTTAGTAGAGACAGAGTTTCATCGTGTTAGCTAGGATGGCCTCGATCTCCTGACCTCATGATCTGCCTGCCTCGGCCTCCCACAGTGCTGGGGTTACAGGTGAGAGCCACCATGCTCGGCCGACCTTAGCACGTTTTTTTAAAAAAAATATTATTTTTCTTGTGTAATATTCACTCTATCTCTCATATATACATAAAAATATGAATATAATCATAAAGGTACTTATAATAGCCAACTTTCTCTATATTTTAGAGATATTGGTTTGGCATTACTTTCAGCCAGGTATTTCAACATTAGCCTCTAGAGTGGAGTTGGGTACAGGTTGATTTCAGTGTTTCAAAAATATATGAGTACTGTGAACCTACATTAGTGGATTTCCTATTCTCAACTTCTAGTTGAACACTATCAAAATTGACAACCAAAAAAATAATGAAATGAGAGAAAATGTTTATAGCACTTAAGAGGATAAATTAGTATCTTTATGTCTAGATTTTATATTAAGTAAAGAGCTTTGCAGGAAAAGTAAATGACAGTTAATGATTTTGATTATAATCAGTTAGATTTTTTCCATATTTGAGCAAAAATTGTAATTCACTTATCCAATTCTTTCAGTGTAGATTAGCTGAATCATCTAACTTATGTCATCTCTTATAAATTGAGCTGAAAAATGAAGAAATGATTTATTTATCTTAAAACAGTTCTATGTTGATAATATAAAAATACTGACAGGTTCATCTTAAATACATTTGGATAAGTTACTTTATATATGATTCATATTTTATGTATAACTTATATATGATATTTGATTTGGTTTATACACAAAGGAACAAATGTTTGTATATAAGAAAGTTATTTTACTTGTTATAGAGTTTAAAACTAAAATGATTCTTCCATGATGGCCATTTAACAATTTAAATTTAGGAAACATCTGGCATGTTCGATTGAGTATTTACTTTGTATAATTGTGTTCCATCTCTTAATGCATTCCCTTTAGCAATTTCTTTCAGCAAGCAACACAAGTGAACTTGTTTCTCACTAAACATTTTTTATTTTAGCAAAGTTTTAAACCTACAGATTTAAAGAAAAATTGCAAAGATGTTACAGACGTGAACTCGAACCGAATCTTTTATTTTTAAGCATGCAAAATGGTGTGTTTTTTTTTTAAACCCTGAAGACATAAATGTACCACTGAGAACCGAAAGAAAATTGGACCATTTTGTTTCGTGATTTGATGTTTGAAAAATAAAATTGTTTAGTTCCCTTTAATTTTTCCTCAGAGAATACAAACCGTGTCGTGATGTCAAACTCATTCTAAGTTTAGATGCCCCATGGGCAAATTGTTTGCTCCAATTAAAAAAAAAAAATGAAGACAAATCTCTTACACGTAAATCTCTGATGGTGGGAAATGTTGCTTCATGTTTTTAAAGCCTTCCCAGAAGACAAAACGCCTCTCAATCTTGTAACTGTACTTTTTATAGCTACCTAAAATAATTATTAAGGCATATTTGATATACTGAAATCAATTTACATTTGTGTTTTGTTTAATAATTGGGATCCTTGGGACCATTTGCTGCAAATATCCTATATTAAAAAATTTTGTCTAAATATATCATGCAGAAAAATATTTATACCTAAAAATATAAACTCCATTAACAAAAATTGTTCAGCAAAACTCTATTAATTGAATACATTGTATAGTTAATTTTTGTAGCCATTTTTTCCTTTTCTTCTCTCTAATGATGTGATGTTCTTCAATGTCTTCTGAAAACTTGAGCATAGGAAGTTGGAAGTGTATAAAGTAAAACAAATTGTAAGGAGAGAATTTAGAATGCTAATTTTTGAAGGGGAAATATAAATTTTACAACTCTTAGTTTGCATTTTAAATTTATATTATTACCTGTATTTAAGTATTTAAGTTGATTTTCACCTGTGTGTTAGTGTCTTTGTGATGTTGTAAAACAAATACTTAAGACTGGCTCGTTTATAAAGAAAATTGATTTATTTGGCCCTTGGTTCTGCACACAATGCAGTGTCAGCAGCTGCTTGTGGTGAGGGCCTCAGGAAGATTAAAATTATGGCAAAATTTGAAGTGGAGCCAGCATGTCATAGGGCAAGAGAGGGAGCAAGAGAGAGAGGGAAGGTGCCACACTCTTTTAAACAACTAGATCTCCTGTAAACTCTTTACCACTCATTACCCAGGGTAGGGAACCAAACCATTCATGAGGGATTTGCCCCCATGACCTAATACCTCCCACTAGGCCCACATTCAACAATACAGGTCACATTTTAATATGAGATTTGGAGGGGATAAAACATCCAAACCATGTCAACTGTTCACTGCTAACTACTAAATCAAAGAATTACTTTTTTACAGACAATGTATTACTTTTTTCTTCATTCAAAAGAAAAATACTAGATTGGACCTTATGAGGAGAAAATGTTAATCTCTTGCAGTTTTTAATTAAATAAAATAATTTGAGGCTATGTTTGCAAATTAAGGCCATTGAGAAGGACTCTAGACTCTAAAAAGATTCCAGACATTTTCTATAAACATATGTGTGTGTGTGTATATATATATAGTTGTTATCATAGTATATTTACACCACTGCCATCTGGATGTAATTCCCTTATTCAATACAGAAGGATTTCTCATCTTTCTCCTAAGTATTTTCTTCTAGCTCAGAGTGTCTGTGGCCAAAAACAAGAGATTTTAAAACAACAACAAAACCAAAAAATTATGCTATCCCCGTATGGGTTATCTTTCTTTTGTAGTCTTCTTTTCACTTGAGTTAAAGTATTTCCTTTGAATTTAGACTGACAAAGATATCGAAGGACATCTAATGTTGTTTAGAGCACTGTTCGTGTGCCTGTGTTCACTAGATCAATAGAGGAGGTGATTGGAGGTATTGGAAGAAAGGAAAAAACTAGGGTAGCTCATATCACCCATTCCATGTTTTTTCTCTTTAGGATATCCCAGTCTACAGTGAAAATGAATTCTGTTCTGCCTCTGCTATGCGGTAAATTTAGCAATAAAGTTTCTGCTCTGTATGTCACCGACTAGGTAAGAGTGCCCTGTACTGGAGTGTAGTGTAGGAAAATCCCTGTTGCTAAGCACCACGCCAACAACACCATGAGCTACAAAGCTCACCTGTTTATTTCATTATGCTTTACTTCTATGTCTATCTTGAATTGTTCTGTATTCAGAGAAAACAAGAAGGTAAGTTGTTAAGATTCTTCATTGCAACAAATTTTTTAGAACTAATTCTATATTGAGGAATGTCTTACATTTTAACCAAAACCTTTCGATAAATTACAGAGTTACTGAATATATCTAGATCGAAATTTAAAGTATATCTATATTATTTAGATTTACATGATTTATCAAGAGCTATTATCTGGAATTTATACTTGATTCCTTTTACAATTTTCATAATGTAACCATAATGTAACCAGAAAATGACCCTTGAGATCCTTGAGAGTGATTATATAAACATACCCTTGATTTCATGTCTCCAGCCTAATTATCACAGTTAAAATTTTGGTATCAAAAATGGAGCAAAGATAATAAGGCTTGTAAAGCAGCAGACCTTACAAAATGTTAAAAACAATTTTATTGTTTTTTTCTGCTATAAAGACACATGCACACGTATGTTTATTGCGGCACTATTCACAATAGCAAAGACTTGGAATCAACCCAAATGTCCATCAGTGACAGACTGGATTAAGAAAATGTGGCACATATACACCATGGAATACTGTGCAGCCATAAAAAAGGATGAGTTTGTGTCCTTTGTAGGGACATGGATGCAGCTGGAAACCATCATTCTTAGCAAACTATCACAAGAACAGAAAACCAAACACCGCATGTTCTCAATCATAGGTGGGAACTGAACAATGAGATCACTTGGACTCGGGAAGGGGAACATCCCATGCCGGGGCCTATCGTGGGGAGGGGAGGGGAGGGATTGCACTGGGAGTTATACCTGATGTAAATGAGTAGTTGATGGGTGCTGACGAGTTGATGGGTGCAGCACACCAACATGGCACAAGTATACATATGTAACAAACCTGCACGTTATGCACATGTACCCTAGAACTTAAAGTATAATAATAATAAATAAATAAATAAATAAACAAACAATTTTATTTACATAGTGCCTTTACACAGACCTAATTATATGTATTAAACGTACTGTTTAACATTATTAGTAAGTCAGAGAATTTAAAGTAATCAGTTAACATGGCACAAGTATACATATGTAGCAAACCTGCACGTTGTGCACATGTACCCTACAACTTGAAGTTTAATAATAATAAATAAATTTAAAAAAAAATAAAGTAATCAGTTAGATATAATTTTAGATAAAGTAAATATTAATAAGTCATTAATATTAATCCCTATTTGATAAAATGACTCTATATGAAAATAACTGTCCTCAAATTATTTTCAGCTCACAAATTTTTAATGTAAGGAGATGGTGGCTGGGCGCAGTGGCTCATGCCTATAATGACAACACTTTGGGAGACCAAGGCGGGCAGATTACTTGAGTTCAGGAGTTCAAGACCATCCTGGCCAACATGGTGGAACTCTATCTCTACTAAAAATACAAAAGTTAGCTGGTTGCGGTGGCGGGTGTAATTCTAGCTACTGAGGAGGTTAAAGCAGGAGAATCACTTGAACACAGGAGGTGGAGGTTGCAGTGAGCTGAGATCGTGCTACTGCACTCCAACCTTGGCAAGAGATCAAAACTCTGTCTCAATGAATAAATAAATAAATAAATAAATAAAGAGATGGTATGGAATCATTATTAATTTTGGGCCCCTCATGTTAGCTAATATGTTTAAGCCTAAGTCAAGATAGAAACTGACCCAGATTATTAGCATGTTTCAGTGCATAATACTTTAAAATAATTCAACACTGACACATAATACTATACTATTCCACTTAGATATAAACAGATGGTAAGAGAAATCTCATGTTCTTATCCTGGCATGGTGGCTCACACCTGTAATCCTAGCACTTTGGGAAGCCAAGTTGGGAGGATCCCTTGAGCCCAGGAGTTTGAAACCAGACTGGGTAACATAGTGAGACCTATCTCTACAGAAAATTTAAAAACTAGCTGGGCGTTGTGGCAAGCACCTTAGTCCTAGCCACTGGGGTTGTTGAGGTGGGAGAATTGCTTTTCCCAGGAGTTCAAGGCTACAGTGAGCTATGATCACATCACTGCACCCCAGCCTGGGTGATACAGTGAGACCCTGTCTCTTAAATAAACAAAAAATAATCCCAGAACTCTAATGTTCTTATATGATATAGGACTTTTAATAATTAGCCGGGCATGGTGGCGCATGCCTATAGTCCCAGCTACTTGGAAGGCTGAGACACGAGAATCGCTTGAGCCTGGGAGGCGGAGGTTGCGCTGGATGATAGAGCGAAACTCTGTCTCAAAATAAGTAAATAAATGAATGAAAATATACCGAAAGTTTTAACTTAACAAATTTTATTTACGCCTCACATTGATGAAGTGATAAGAACAGATAAGTAATACTAATATACATATAAGATATTTTACAATTTTTTTAAAAAATTAGACCCTTATGATATACAAAGGAATTTAATTTTTTTCTTCTCTTTTGAGACGAAGTCTCGCTCTGTCACCAGGCTGGAGTGCAGTGGTGCGATCTTAGCTTGCTGCAATCTCCACCTCCTGAGTTCAAGCCATTCTCCTGCCTCAGCCTCCCGAGCAGGGACTACAGACATGCGCCACCACGCCCGGCTAATTTTTTGTATTTTTAGTAGAGACGGGGTTTCACCATGTTGGCCAGGATGGTCTCAATCCATTGACCTCGTGATCCACCTGCCT
>JAKFHT010001452.1:0-29234 GCA_023783455.1 Erythrocebus patas | reverse complement strand
CTGGAAGAAGCTTTCTGAAACTGCTCTGTGTTCTGTTAATTCATCTCCTGGAGTTACATCTTTCCTTCAAAAGCCTTTCGCTAAGGCTGTTCTTGTGGAATTGGCAAGGATATTTGGAAGCCCATAGAGGGCTATGGTGAAGGAAATATCTTCCGTTCAAAACTGGAAAGAAGCTTTCTGAAACTGCTCTGTGTTCTGTTAATTCATCTCACAGAGTTACATCTTTCCTTCAAGAAGCCTTTCGCTAAGGCTGTTCTTGTGGAATTGGCAAGGATATTTGGAAGCCCATAGGGCTATGGTGAAGGAAATATCTTCCGTTCAAAACTGGAAGAAGCTTTCTGAAACTGCTCTGTGTTCTGTTAATTCATCTCCAGAGTTACATCTTTCCCTTCAAGAAGCCTTTCGCTAAGGCTGTTCTTGTGGAACTGGCAAAGGATATTTGGAAGCCCATAGGGCTATGGTGAAAAGGAAATATCTTCCGCTCAAAACTGGAAAGAAGCTTTCTGAGAAACTGCTCTGTGTTCTGTTAATTCATCTCCCGGAGTTACATCTTTCCTTCAAAAGCCTTTCGCTAAGGCTGTTCTTGTGGAATTAGCAAGGATATTTGGAAGCCCATAGAGGCTATGGTGAAAAGGAAATATCTTCCGTTCAAAACTGGAAAGAAGCTTTCTGAAACTGCTCTGTGTTCTGTTAATTCATCTCACAGAGTTACATCTTTCCTTCAAAAGCCTTTCGCTAAGGCTGTTCTTGTGGAATTGGCAAGGATATTTGGAAGCCCATAGGGCTATGGTGAAGGAAATATCTTCCGTTCAAAACTGGAAGAAGCTTTCTGAAACTGCTCTGTGTTCTGTTAATTCATCTCACAGTTACATCTTTCCCTTCAAGAAGACTTTCGCTATGGCTGTTCTTGTGGAACTGGCAAAGGATATTTGGAAGCCCATAGAGGGCTATGGTGAAAAAGGAAATATCTTCCGTTCAAAACTGGAAAGAAGCTTTCTGAGAAACTGCTCTGTGTTCTGTTAATTCATCTCACAGGTTACATCTTTCCTTCAAGAAGACTTTCGCTATGGCTGTTCTTGTGGAACTGGCAAGGGATATTTGGAAGCCCATAGAGGGCTATGGTGAAAAAGGAAATATCTTCCGTTCAAAACTGGAAAGAAGCTTTCTGAGAAACTGCTCTGTGTTCTGTTAATTCATCTCACAGGTTACATCTTTCCTTCAAAAGCCTTTCGCTAAGTCTGTTCTTGTGGAATTGGCAAAGGATATTTGGAAGCCCATAGAGGGCTATGGTGAAAAAGGAAATATCTTCGTTCAAAACTGGAAAGAAGCTTTCTGAGAAACTGCTCTGTGTTCTGTTAATTCATCTCACAGAGTTACATCTTTCCTTCAAAAGCCTTTCGCTAAGGCTGTTCTTGTGGAACTGGCAAAGGGATATTTGAAGCCCATAGAGGCTATGGTGAAAAAGGAAATATCTTCCGTTCAAAACTGGAAAGAAGCTTTCTGAAACTGCTCTGTGTTCTGTTAATTCATCTCACAGAGTTACATCTTTCCCTTCAAGAAGCCTTTCGCTAAGGCTGTTCTTGTGGAATTGGCAAAGAGATATTTGGAAGCCCATAGAGGGCTATGGTGAAAAAGGAAATATCTTCCGTTCAAAACTGGAAAGAAGCTTTCTGAGAAACTGCTCTGTGTTCTGTTAATTCATCTCCCAGAGTTACATCTTTCCCTTCAAGAAGACTTTCGCTAAGGCTGTTCTTGTGGAATTGGCAAAGGGATATTTGGAAGCCCATAGGGCTATGGTGAAAAAGGAAATATCTTCCGTTCAAAACTGGAAAGAAGCTTTCTGAGAAACTGCTCTGTGTTCTGTTAATTCATCTCCCAGAGTTACATCTTTCCTTCAAGAAGACTTTCGCTAAGGCTGTTCTTCTGGAACTGGCAAAGGATATTTGGAAGCCCATAGAGGCTATGGTGAAAAAAATATCTTCCGTTCAAAACTGGAAAGAAGCTTTCTGAGAAACTGCTCTGTGTTCTGTTAATTCATCTCCAGTTACATCTTTCCTTCAGAAGCCTTTCGCTAAGGCTGTTCTTGTGGAATTGGCAAAGGGATATTTGGAAGCCCATAGAGGGCTATGGTGAAAAAGGAAATATCTTCCGTTCAAAACTGGAAAGAAGCTTTCTGAGAAACTGCTCTGTGTTCTGTTAATTCATCTCACAGAGTTACATCTTTCCTTCAAGAAGACTTTCGCTATGGCTGTTCTTGTGGAACTGGCAAAGGGATATTTGGAAGCCCATAGAGGGCTATGGTGAAAAAGGAAATATCTTCCGTTCAAAACTGGAAAGAAGATTTCTGAGAAACTGCTCTGTGTTCTGTTAATTCATCTCACAGAGTTACATCTTTCCCTTCAAGAAGACTTTCGCTATGGCTGTTCTTGTGGAACTGGCAAAGGGATATTTGGAAGCCCATAGAGGGCTACGGTGAAAAAGGAAATATCTTCCGTTCAAAACTGGAAAGAAGCTTTCTGAGAAACTGCTCTGTGTTCTGTTAATTCATCTCACAGAGTTACATCTTTCCCTTCAAGAAGCCTTTCGATAAGGCTGTTCTTGTGGAATTGGCAAAGGGATATTTGGAAGCCCATAGAGGGCTATGGTGAAAAAGGAAATATCTTCCGATCAAAACTAGAAAGAAGCTTTCTGAGAAACTGCTCTGTGTTCTGTTAATTCATCTCACAGAGTTACATCTTTCCCTTCAAGAAGACTTTCGCTATGGCTGTTCTTGTGGAACTGGCAAAGGGATATTTGGAAGCCCATAGAGGGCTATGGTGAAAAAGGAAATATCTTCCGTTCAAAACTGGAAAGAAGCTTTCTGAGAAACTGCTCTGTGTTCTGTTAATTCATCTCACAGAGTTACATCTTTCCCTTCAAGAAGCCTTTCGCTAAGGCTGTTCTTGTGGAATTGGCAAAGGGATATTTGGAAGCCCATAGTGGGCTATGGTGAAAAAGGAAATATCTTCCGATCAAAACTAGAAAGAAGCTTTCTGAGAAACTGCTCTGTGTTCTGTTAATTCATCTCACAGAGTTACATCTTTCCTTCAAGAAGACTTTCGCTATGGCTGTTCTTGTGGAACTGGCAAAGGATATTTGGAAGCCCTTAGTGGGCTATGGTGAAAAAATATCTTCCGTTCAAAACTGGAAAGAAGCTTTCTGAGAAACTGCTCTGTGTTCTGTTAATTCATCTCCAGGTTACATCTTTCCTTCAAGAAGACTTTCGCTAAGGCTGTTCTTGTGGAATTAGCAAAGGGATATTTGGAAGCCCATAGAGGGCTATGGTGAAAAAATATCTTCCGTTCAAAACTGGAAAGAAGCTTTCTGAGAAACTGCTCTGTGTTCTGTTAATTCATCTCACAGAGTTACATCTTTCCCTTCAAGAAGCCTTTCGCTAAGGCTGTTCTTGTGGAATTAGCAAAGAGATATTTGGAAGCCCTTAGTGGGCTATGGTGAAAAAATATCTTCCGTTCAAAACTGGAAAAAGCTTTCTGAAACTGCTCTGTGTTCTGTTAATTCATCTCCCAGGTTACATCTTTCCCTTCAAGCCTTTCGCTAAGGCTGTTCTTGTGGAACTGGCAAAGGGATATTTGGAAGCCCATAGAGGGCTATGGTGAAAAAGGAAATATCTTCCGTTCAAAACTGGAAAGAAGCTTTCTGAGAAACTGCTCTGTGTTCTGTTAATTCATCTCACAGAGTTACATCTTTCCCTTCAAGAAGCCTTTCGCTAAGGCTGTTCTTGTGGAATTGGCAAGGGATATTTGGAAGCCCATAGAGGCTATGGTGAAAAAATATCTTCCGTTCAAAACTGGAAAGAAGCTTTCTGAAACTGCTCTGTGTTCTGTTAATTCATCTCCCAGAGTTACATCTTTCCTTCAAGAAGACTTTCGCTAAGGCTGTTCTTGTGGAATGGCAAAGGATATTTGGAAGCCCATAGAGGGCTATGGTGAAAAAGGAAATATCTTCCGTTCAAAACTGGAAAGAAGCTTTCTGAGAAACTGCTCTGTGTTCTGTTAATTCATCTCCCAGAGTTACATCTTTCCCTTCAAGAAGACTTTCGCTAAGGCTGTTCTTCTGGAACTGGCAAAGGGATATTTGGAAGCCCATAGAGGGCTATGGTGAAAAAGGAAATATCTTCCGTTCAAAACTGGAAAAAGCTTTCTGAGAAACTGCTCTGTGTTCTGTTAATTCATCTCCGGAGTTACATCTTTCCTTCAAAAGCCTTTCGCTAAGGCTGTTCTTGTGGAATTAGCAAAGGATATTTGGAAGCCCATAGAGGGCTATGGTGAAAAGGAAATATCTTCCGTTCAAAACTGGAAAGAAGCTTTCTGAGAAACTGCTCTGTGTTCTGTTAATTCATCTCACAGAGTTACATCTTTCCCTTCAAGAAGACTTTCGCTATGGCTGTTCTTGTGGAACTGGCAAAGGGATATTTGGAAGCCCATAGAGGGCTATGGTGAAAAAGGAAATATCTTCCGTTCAAAACTGGAAAAACTTTCTGAGAAACTGCTCTGTGTTCTGTTAATTCATCTCACAGAGTTACATCTTTCCCTTCAAAACCTTTCGCTAAGGCTGTTCTTGTGGAATTAGCAAAGGATATTTGGAAGCCATAGAGGGCTATGGTGAAAAAGGAAATATCTTCCGATCAAAACTAGAAAGAAGCTTTCTGAGAAACTGCTCTGTGTTCTGTTAATTCATCTCCCGAGTTACATCTTTCCCTTCAAGAAGACTTTCGCTATGGCTGTTCTTGTGGAACTGGCAAAGGGATATTTGGAAGCCATAGAGGGCTATGGTGAAAAAATATCTTCCGTTCAAAACTGGAAAAAGCTTTCTGAGAAACTGCTCTGTGTTCTGTTAATTCATCTCACAGGTTACATCTTTCCTTCAAGAAGACTTTCGCTATGGCTGTTCTTGTGGAACTGGCAAAGGATATTTGGAAGCCATAGAGGGCTATGGTGAAAAAGAAATATCTTCCGTTCAAAACTGGAAAGAAGCTTTCTGAGAAACTGCTCTGTGTTCTGTTAATTCATCTCACAGGTTACATCTTTCCTTCAAAACCTTTCGCTAAGGCTGTTCTTGTGGAATTAGCAAAGGGATATTTGGAAGCCCATAGGGCTATGGTGAAAAAGGAAATATCTTCCGTTCAAAACTGGAAAGAAACTTTCTGAGAAACTGCTCTGTGTTCTGTTAATTCATCTCACAGAGTTACATCTTTCCCTTCAAGAAGACTTTCGCTATGGCAGTTCTTGTGGAACTGGCAAAGGGATATTTGGAAGCCATAGGGCTATGGTGAAAAAGGAAATATCTTCCGTTCAAAACTGGAAAGAAGCTTTCTGAAACTGCTCTGTGTTCTGTTAATTCATCTCACAGGTTACATCTTTCCCTTCAAGAAGACTTTCGCTATGGCAGTTCTTGTGGAACTGGCAAGGGATATTTGGAAGCCCATAGAGGGCTATGGTGAAAAAGGAAATATCTTCCGTTCAAAACTGGAAGAAGCTTTCTGAGAAACTGCTCTGTGTTCTGTTAATTCATCTCACAGAGTTACATCTTTCCCTTCAAGAAGACTTTCGCTAAGGCTGTTCTTGTGGAATTGGCAAAGGGATATTTGGAAGCCATAGAGGGCTATGGTGAAAAAGGAAATATCTTCCGTTCAAAACTGGAAAAAGCTTTCTGAGAAACTGCTCTGTGTTCTGTTAATTCATCTCCCAGGTTACATCTTTCCCTTCAAGAAGCCTTTCGCTAAGGCTGTTCTTGTGGAACTGGCAAAGGGATATTTGGAAGCCCATAGGGCTATGGTGAAAAAGGAAATATCTTCCGTTCAAAACTGGAAAGAAGCTTTCTGAGAAACTGCTCTGTGTTCTGTTAATTCATCTCACAGAGTTACATCTTTCCTTCAAGAAGCCTTTCGCTAAGGCTGTTCTTGTGGAATTAGCAAGGATATTTGGAAGCCCATAGAGGGCTATGGTGAAAAAGGAAATATCTTCCGTTCAAAACTGGAAAGAAGCTTTCTGAGAAACTGCTCTGTGTTCTGTTAATTCATCTCCCAGAGTTACATCTTTCCCTTCAAGAAGACTTTCGCTAAGGCTGTTCTTGTGGAATTGGCAAAGGGATATTTGGAAGCCCATAGAGGCTATGGTGAAAAAATATCTTCCGTTCAAAACTGGAAAGAAGCTTTCTGAGAAACTGCTCTGTGTTCTGTTAATTCATCTCCCAGAGTTACATCTTTCCCTTCAAGAAGACTTTCGCTAAGGCTGTTCTTGTGGAAGTGGCAAGGGATATTTGGAAGCCCATAGAGGGCTATGGTGAAAAAGGAAATATCTTCCGTTCAAAACTGGAAAGAAGCTTTCTGAGAAACTGCTCTGTGTTCTGTTAATTCATCTCACAGAGTTACATCTTTCCCTTCAAGAAGCCTTTCGCTAAGGCTGTTCTTGTGGAATTGGCAAAGGGATATTTGGAAGCCCATAGAGGCTATGGTGAAAAAAATATCTTCCGTTCAAAACTGGAAAGAAGATTTCTGAGAAACTGCTCTGTGTTCTGTTAATTCATCTCACAGTTACATCTTTCCCTTCAAGAAGACTTTCGCTATGGCTGTTCTTGTGGAACTGGCAAAGGATATTTGGAAGCCCATAGAGCTATGGTGAAAAAAAATATCTTCCGTTCAAAACTGGAAAAAGCTTTCTGAGAAACTGCTCTGTGTTCTGTTAATTCATCTCCGGAGTTACATCTTTCCTTCAAGAAGCCTTTCGCTAAGGCTGTTCTTGTGGAATTAGCAAAGGGATATTTGGAAGCCCATAGAGGGCTATGGTGAAAAAGGAAATATCTTCCGTTCAAAACTGGAAAGAAACTTTCTGAGAAACTGCTCTGTGTTCTGTTAATTCATCTCCCAGGTTACATCTTTCCCTTCAAGAAGACTTTCGCTAAGGCTGTTCTTGTGGAATTGGCAAGGGATATTTGGAAGCCCATAGAGGGCTATGGTGAAAAAGGAAATATCTTCCGTTCAAAACTGGAAAAAGCTTTCTGAGAAAGTGCTCTGTGTTCTGTTAATTCATCTCACAGGTTACATCTTTCCTTCAAGAAGACTTTCGCTATGGCTGTTCTTGTGGAATTGGCAAGGGATATTTGGAAGCCCATAGGGCTATGGTGAAAAATATCTTCCGTTCAAAACTGGAAAAAGCTTTCTGAGAAACTGCTCTGTGTTCTGTTAATTCATCTCCCAGGTTACATCTTTCCTTCAAGAAGCCTTTCCTAAGGCTGTTCTTGTGGAATTGGCAAGGGATATTTGGAAGCCCATAGGGCTATGGTGAAAAAGGAAATATCTTCCGTTCAAAACTGGAAAGAAGCTTTCTGAGAAACTGCTCTGTGTTCTGTTAATTCATCTCACAGAGTTACATCTTTCCCTGAAAGAAGCCTTTCGATAAGGCTGTTCTTGTGGAATTGGCAAAGGGATATTTGGAAGCCCATAGAGGGCTATGGTGAAAAAGGAAATATCTTCCGTTCAAAACTGGAAAAACTTTCTGAGAAACTGCTCTGTGTTCTGTTAATTCATCTCACAGGTTACATCTTTCCCTTCAAAGCCTTTCGCTAAGGCTGTTCTTGTGGAATTGGCAAAGGGATATTTGGAAGCCCATAGGGCTATGGTGAAAAATATCTTCCGTTCAAAACTGGAAAGAAGCTTTCTGAGAAACTGCTCTGTGTTCTGTTAATTCATCTCACAGAGTTACATCTTTCCTTCAAAAGCCTTTCGCTAAGGCTGTTCTTGTGGAATTAGCAAGGGATATTTGGAAGCCCATAGAGGGCTATGGTGAAAAAGGAAATATCTTCCATTCAAAACTGGAAAAACTTTCTGAGAAACTGCTCTGTGTTCTGTTAATTCATCTCACAGAGTTACATCTTTCCTTCAAAGCCTTTCGCTAAGGCTGTTCTTGTGGAATTAGCAAGGATATTTGGAAGCCCATAGAGGGCTATGGTGAAAAAAAATATCTTCCGTTCAAAACTGGAAAGAAGCTTTCTGAGAAACTGCTCTGTGTTCTGTTAATTCATCTCACAGAGTTACATCTTTCCTGAAAGAAGCCTTTCGCTAAGGCTGTTCTTGTGGAACTGGCAAGGGATATTTGGAAACCCATAGAGGGCTATGGTGAAAAAGGAAATATCTTCCGTTCAAAACTGGAAAGAAACTTTCTGAGAAACTGCTCTGTGTTCTGTTAATTCATCTCACAGAGTTACATCTTTCCTTCAAGAAGACTTTCGCTATGGCTGTTCTTGTGGAACTGGCCAAGGAATATTTGGAAGCCCATAGAGGGCTATGGTGAAAAAGAAATATCTTCCGTTCAAAACTGGAAAAACTTTCTGAGAAACTGCTCTGTGTTCTGTTAATTCATCTCACAGAGTTACATCTTTCCTGCAAGAAGCCTTTCGCTAAGGCTGTTCTTGTGGAATTAGCAAGGGATATTTGGAAGCCATAGAGGGCTATGGTGAAAAAGGAAATATCTTCCGTTCAAAACTGGAAAGAAGCTTTCTGAAACTGCTCTGTGTTCTGTTAATTCATCTCCCAGAGTTACATCTTTCCTTCAAGAAGCCTTTGCTAAGGCTGTTCTTGTGGAACTGGCAAGGGATATTTGGAAGCCCATAGAGGGCTATGGTGAAAAAGAAATATCTTCCGTTCAAAACTGGAAGAAGCTTTCTGAGAAACTGCTCTGTGTTCTGTTAATTCATCTCCCGAGTTACATCTTTCCCTTCAAGAAGCCTTTCGCTAAGGCTGTTCTTGTGGAATTGGCAAAGGATATTTGGAAGCCCATAGAGGGCTATGGTGAAAAAAAATATCTTCCGTTCAAAACTGGAAAGAAGCTTTCTGAGAAACTGCTCTGTGTTCTGTTAATTCATCTCACAGGTTACATCTTTCCCTGAAAGAAGCCTTTCGATAAGGCTGTTCTTGTGGAATTGGCAAGGGATATTTGGAAGCCCATAGTGGGCTATGGTGAAAAAAAATATCTTCCGTTCAAAACTGGAAAGAAGCTTTCTGAGAAACTGCTCTGTGTTCTGTTAATTCATCTCACAGAGTTACATCTTTCCCTGAAAGAAGCCTTTCGATAAGGCTGTTCTTGTGGAATTGGCAAAGGGATATTTGGAAGCCCATAGAGGGCTATGGTGAAAAAGGAAATATCTTCCGTTCAAAACTGGAAAGAAGCTTTCTGAGAAACTGCTCTGTGTTCTGTTAATTCATCTCACAGAGTTACATCTTTCCCTTCAAGAAGACTTTCGCTATGGCTGTTCTTGTGGAACTGGCAAAGGGATATTTGGAAGCCCATAGAGGGCTATGGTGAAAAAGGAAATATCTTCCGTTCAAAACTGGAAAGAAGCTTTCTGAGAAACTGCTCTGTGTTCTGTTAATTCATCTCCCGGAGTTACATCTTTCCCTTCAAGAAGCCTTTCGCTAAGGCTGTTCTTGTGGAATTGGCAAAGGGATATTTGGAAGCCCATAGAGGGCTATGGTGAAAAGGAAATATCTTCCGTTCAAAACTGGAAAGAAGCTTTCTGAGAAACTGCTCTGTGTTCTGTTAATTCATCTCACAGAGTTACATCTTTCCCTTCAAGAAGACTTTCGCTATGGCTGTTCTTGTGGAACTGGCAAGGGATATTTGGAAGCCCATAGAGGGCTATGGTGAAAAAGGAAATATCTTCCGTTCAAAACTGGAAGAAGCTTTCTGAGAAACTGCTCTGTGTTCTGTTAATTCATCTCACAGAGTTACATCTTTCCCTTCAAGAAGCCTTTCGCTAAGGCTGTTCTTGTGGAATTGGCAAAGGGATATTTGGAAGCCCATAGAGGCTATGGTGAAAAAGGAAATATCTTCCGTTCAAAACTGGAAAAAGCTTTCTGAGAAACTGCTCTGTGTTCTGTTAATTCATCTCACAGAGTTACATCTTTCCTTCAAGAAGACTTTCGCTATGGCTGTTCTTGTGGAACTGGCAAAGGATATTTGGAAGCCCATAGAGGGCTATGGAGAAAAAGGAAATATCTTCCGTTCAAAACTGGAAAGAAGCTTTCTGAGAAACTGCTCTGTGTTCTGTTAATTCATCTCCAGAGTTACATCTTTCCTTCAAGAAGCCTTTCGCTAAGGCTGTTCTCGTGGAATTAGCAAAGGGATATTTGGAAGCCCATAGAGGGCTATGGTGAAAAAAGAAATATCTTCCGTTCAAAACTGGAAAGAAGCTTTCTGAGAAACTGCTCTGTGTTCTGTTAATTCATCTCACAGAGTTACATCTTTCCTTCAAAACCTTTCGCTAAGGCTGTTCTTGTGGAATTGGCAAAGGGATATTTGGAAGCCCATAGGGCTATGGTGAAAAAGGAAATATCTTCCGTTCAAAACTGGAAAGAAGCTTTCTGAGAAACTGCTCTGTGTTCTGTTAATTCATCTCACAGTTACATCTTTCCCTGAAAGAAGCCTTTCGCTAAGGCTGTTCTTGTGGAATTGGCAAAGGGATATTTGGAAGCCCATAGAGGGCTATGGTGAAAAAGGAAATATCTTCCGTTCAAAACTGGAAAGAAGCTTTCTGAGAAACTGCTCTGTGTTCTGTTAATTCATCTCCCAGAGTTACATCTTTCCCTTCAAGAAGCCTTTCGCTAAGGCTGTTCTTGTGGAATTGGCAAAGGGATATTTGGAAGCCCATAGAGGGCTATGGTGAAAAAGGAAATATCTTCGTTCAAAACTGGAAAGAAGCTTTCTGAGAAACTGCTCTGTGTTCTGTTAATTCATCTCACAGGTTACATCTTTCCCTTGAAGAAGACTTTCGCTATGGCTGTTCTTGTGGAACTGGCAAAGGGATATTTGAAGCCCATAGAGGCTATGGTGAAAAAGGAAATATCTTCCGTTCAAAACTGGAAAGAAGCTTTCTGAGAAACTGCTCTGTGTTCTGTTAATTCATCTCACAGAGTTACATCTTTCCTTCAAGAAGCCTTTCGCTAAGGCTGTTCTTGTGGAATTAGCAAAGGATATTTGGAAGCCCATAGTGGGCTATGGTGAAAAAATATCTTCCGTTCAAAACTGGAAAAAGCTTTCTGAGAAACTGCTCTGTGTTCTGTTAATTCATCTCACAGAGTTACATCTTTCCTTCAAGAAGACTTTCGCTATGGCTGTTCTTGTGGAACTGGCAAAGGGATATTTGGAAGCCCTTAGTGGGCTATGGTGAAAAAGAAATATCTTCCGTTCAAAACTGGAAAAAGCTTTCTGAGAAACTGCTCTGTGTTCTGTTAATTCATCTCCCGGAGTTACATCTTTCCTTCAAGAAGCCTTTCGCTAAGGCTGTTCTTGTGGAATTAGCAAAGGATATTTGGAAGCCCATAGAGGCTATGGTGAAAAAGGAAATATCTTCCGTTCAAAACTGGAAAGAAGCTTTCTGAGAAACTGCTCTGTGTTCTGTTAATTCATCTCCCAGGTTACATCTTTCCTTCAAGAAGCCTTTCGCTAAGGCTGTTCTTGTGGAATTGGCAAAGGATATTTGGAAGCCCATAGAGGGCTATGGTGAAAAAGAAATATCTTCCGTTCAAAACTGGAAAAAGCTTTCTGAGAAACTGCTCTGTGTTCTGTTAATTCATCTCACAGTTACATCTTTCCTTCAAAAGCCTTTCGCTAAGGCTGTTCTTGTGGAATTAGCAAAGGGATATTTGGAAGCCCATAGAGGGCTATGGTGAAAAAGAAATATCTTCCGTTCAAAACTGGAAAGAAGCTTTCTGAGAAACTGCTCTGTGTTCTGTTAATTCATCTCACAGAGTTACATCTTTCCTTCAAGAAGACTTTCGCTAAGGCTGTTCTTGTGGAACTGGCAAAGGGATATTGGAAGCCCATAGAGGCTATGGTGAAAAAGGAAATATCTTCCGTTCAAAACTGGAAAGAAGCTTTCTGAGAAACTGCTCTGTGTTCTGTTAATTCATCTCACAGAGTTACATCTTTCCTTCAAGAAGACTTTCGCTAAGGCTGTTCTTGTGGAACTGGCAAGGGATATTGGAAGCCCATAGGGCTATGGTGAAAAAGGAAATATCTTCCGTTCAAAACTGGAAAAAGCTTTCTGAGAAACTGCTCTGTGTTCTGTTAATTCATCTCACAGAGTTACATCTTTCCTTCAAGAAGACTTTCGCTATGGCTGTTCTTGTGGAACTGGCAAAGGGATATTGGAAGCCCATAGAGGCTATGGTGAAAAAGAAATATCTTCCGTTCAAAACTGGAAAGAAGCTTTCTGAGAAACTGCTCTGTGTTCTGTTAATTCATCTCACAGAGTTACATCTTTCCTTCAAGAAGCCTTTCGATAAGGCTGTTCTTGTGGAATTGGCAAAGGATATTTGGAAGCCCATAGAGGCTATGGTGAAAAAGGAAATATCTTCGTTCAAAACTGGAAAAAGCTTTCTGAGAAACTGCTCTGTGTTCTGTTAATTCATCTCACAGGTTACATCTTTCCTTCAAGAAGACTTTCGCTATGGCTGTTCTTGTGGAACTGGCAAAGGGATATTTGGAAGCCCATAGGGCTATGGTGAAAAAATATCTTCCGTTCAAAACTGGAAAGAAGCTTTCTGAGAAACTGCTCTGTGTTCTGTTAATTCATCTCACAGAGTTACATCTTTCCTTCAAGAAGCCTTTCGCTAAGGCTGTTCTTGTGGAATTAGCAAAGGGATATTTGGAAGCCCATAGTGGGCTATGGTGAAAAAGGAAATATCTTCCGTTCAAAACTGGAAAAAACTTTCTGAGAAACTGCTCTGTGTTCTGTTAATTCATCTCACAGAGTTACATCTTTCCTTCAAGAAGACTTTCGCTAAGGCTGTTCTTGTGGAACTGGCAAAGGATATTTGGAAGCCCATAGTGGGCTATGGTGAAAAAATATCTTCCGTTCAAAACTGGAAAGAAGCTTTCTGAGAAACTGCTCTGTGTTCTGTTAATTCATCTCCCAGAGTTACATCTTTCCTTCAAGAAGACTTTCGCTAAGGCTGTTCTTGTGGAATTAGCAAAGGGATATTTGGAAGCCCATAGAGGGCTATGGTGAAAAAGAAATATCTTCCGTTCAAAACTGGAAAGAAGCTTTCTGAGAAACTGCTCTGTGTTCTGTTAATTCATCTCACAGAGTTACATCTTTCCCTTCAAGAAGCCTTTCGCTAAGGCTGTTCTTGTGGAATTAGCAAAGGGATATTTGGAAGCCCATAGTGGGCTATGGTGAAAAAGAAATATCTTCCGTTCAAAACTGGAAAAAGCTTTCTGAGAAACTGCTCTGTGTTCTGTTAATTCATCTCCGAGTTACATCTTTCCTTCAAAGCCTTTCGCTAAGGCTGTTCTTGTGGAATTAGCAAAGGGATATTTGGAAGCCCATAGAGGCTATGGTGAAAAAGGAAATATCTTCCGTTCAAAACTGGAAAGAAGCTTTCTGAAACTGCTCTGTGTTCTGTTAATTCATCTCACAGGTTACATCTTTCCTTCAAGAAGCCTTTCGCTAAGGCTGTTCTTGTGGAATTAGCAAAGGATATTTGGAAGCCCATAGAGGCTATGGTGAAAAAAAATATCTTCCGTTCAAAACTGGAAAGAAGCTTTCTGAGAAACTGCTCTGTGTTCTGTTAATTCATCTCACAGAGTTACATCTTTCCCTTCAAGAAGCCTTTCGCTAAGGCTGTTCTTGTGGAATTGGCAAAGGGATATTTGGAAGCCCATAGAGGGCTATGGTGAAAAAGGAAATATCTTCCGTTCAAAACTGGAAAGAAGCTTTCTGAGAAACTGCTCTGTGTTCTGTTAATTCATCTCCCAGAGTTACATCTTTCCCTTCAAGAAGACTTTCGCTAAGGCTGTTCTTGTGGAATTGGCAAAGGGATATTTGGAAACCCATAGAGGGCTATGGTGAAAAAGGAAATATCTTCCGTTCAAAACTGGAAAGAAGCTTTCTGAGAAACTGCTCTGTGTTCTGTTAATTCATCTCCCAGAGTTACATCTTTCCCTTCAGAAGACTTTCGCTAAGGCTGTTCTTGTGGAACTGGCAAAGGGATATTTGGAAGCCCATAGAGGGCTATGGTGAAAAAGGAAATATCTTCCGTTCAAAACTGGAAAGAAGCTTTCTGAGAAACTGCTCTGTGTTCTGTTAATTCATCTCCAGAGTTACATCTTTCCCTTCAAGAAGACTTTCGCTATGGCTGTTCTTGTGGAACTGGCAAAGGGATATTTGGAAGCCCATAGAGGGCTATGGTGAAAAAGGAAATATCTTCCGTTCAAAACTGGAAAGAAGCTTTCTGAGAAACTGCTCTGTGTTCTGTTAATTCATCTCACAGAGTTACATCTTTCCCTTCAAGAAGCCTTTCGATAAGGCTGTTCTTGTGGAATTGGCAAAGGGATATTTGGAAGCCATAGAGGGCTATGGTGAAAAAGGAAATATCTTCCGTTCAAAACTAGAAAGAAGCTTTCTGAGAAACTGCTCTGTGTTCTGTTAATTCATCTCACAGAGTTACATCTTTCCCTTCAAGAAGACTTTCGCTATGGCTGTTCTTGTGGAACTGGCAAAGGGATATTTGGAAGCCCATAGAGGGCTATGGTGAAAAAGGAAATATCTTCCGTTCAAAACTAGAAAGAAGCTTTCTGAGAAACTGCTCTGTGTTCTGTTAATTCATCTCCCAGAGTTACATCTTTCCCTTCAAGAAGACTTTCGCTATGGCTGTTCTTGTGGAACTGGCAAAGGGATATTTGGAAGCCATAGAGGGCTATGGTGAAAAAATATCTTCCGTTCAAAACTGGAAAAAGCTTTCTGAGAAACTGCTCTGTGTTCTGTTAATTCATCTCACAGGTTACATCTTTCCTTCAAGAAGACTTTCGCTATGGCTGTTCTTGTGGAACTGGCAAAGGATATTTGGAAGCCATAGAGGGCTATGGTGAAAAAGAAATATCTTCCGTTCAAAACTGGAAAGAAGCTTTCTGAGAAACTGCTCTGTGTTCTGTTAATTCATCTCACAGGTTACATCTTTCCTTCAAGAAGCCTTTCGCTAAGGCTGTTCTTGTGGAATTGGCAAAGGGATATTTGGAAGCCCATAGAGGGCTATGGTGAAAAAGGAAATATCTTCCGTTCAAAACTAGAAAGAAGCTTTCTGAGAAACTGCTCTGTGTTCTGTTAATTCATCTCACAGAGTTACATCTTTCCCTTCAAGAAGACTTTCGCTATGGCAGTTCTTGTGGAACTGGCAAAGGGATATTTGGAAGCCCATAGAGGGCTATGGTGAAAAAGGAAATATCTTCCGTTCAAAACTGGAAAGAAGCTTTCTGAGAAACTGCTCTGTGTTCTGTTAATTCATCTCACAGAGTTACATCTTTCCCTTCAAGAAGACTTTCGCTATGGCTGTTCTTGTGGAACTGGCAAAGGGATATTTGGAAGCCCATAGAGGGCTATGGTGAAAAAGGAAATATCTTCCGTTCAAAACTGGAAAGAAGCTTTCTGAGAAACTGCTCTGTGTTCTGTTAATTCATCTCACAGAGTTACATCTTTCCCTTCAAGAAGACTTTCGCTAAGGCTGTTCTTGTGGAATTGGCAAAGGATATTTGGAAGCCCATAGATGGCTATGGTGAAAAAGGAAATATCTTCCGTTCAAAACTGGAAAAAGCTTTCTGAGAAACTGCTCTGTGTTCTGTTAATTCATCTCCCAGGTTACATCTTTCCCTTCAAGCCTTTCGCTAAGGCTGTTCTTGTGGAATTAGCAAAGGATATTTGGAAGCCCATAGAGGGCTATGGTGAAAAAGGAAATATCTTCCGTTCAAAACTGGAAAGAAACTTTCTGAGAAACTGCTCTGTGTTCTGTTAATTCATCTCCCGGAGTTACATCTTTCCCTTCAAGAAGCCTTTCGCTAAGGCTGTTCTTGTGGAATTGGCAAAGGGATATTTGGAAGCCCATAGATGGCTATGGTGAAAAAGAAATATCTTCCGTTCAAAACTGGAAAGAAGCTTTCTGAGAAACTGCTCTGTGTTCTGTTAATTCATCTCCCAGAGTTACATCTTTCCCTTCAAGAAGACTTTCGCTAAGGCTGTTCTTGTGGAATTGGCAAAGGGATATTTGGAAGCCCATAGAGGCTATGGTGAAAAAGGAAATATCTTCCGTTCAAAACTGGAAAGAAGCTTTCTGAGAAACTGCTCTGTGTTCTGTTAATTCATCTCCCAGAGTTACATCTTTCCCTTCAAGAAGACTTTCGCTAAGGCTGTTCTTCTGGAACTGGCAAAGGGATATTTGGAAGCCCATAGAGGGCTATGGTGAAAAAGGAAATATCTTCCGTTCAAAACTGGAAAGAAGCTTTCTGAGAAACTGCTCTGTGTTCTGTTAATTCATCTCCCGGAGTTACATCTTTCCCTTCAAGAAGCCTTTCGCTAAGGCTGTTCTTGTGGAATTGGCAAAGGGATATTTGGAAGCCCATAGAGGGCTATGGTGAAAAAGGAAATATCTTCCGTTCAAAACTGGAAAGAAGATTTCTGAGAAACTGCTCTGTGTTCTGTTAATTCATCTCACAGAGTTACATCTTTCCCTTCAAGAAGACTTTCGCTATGGCTGTTCTTGTGGAACTGGCAAAGGGATATTTGGAAGCCCATAGAGGGCTATGGTGAAAAAGGAAATATCTTCCGTTCAAAACTGGAAAGAAGCTTTCTGAGAAACTGCTCTGTGTTCTGTTAATTCATCTCCCGAGTTACATCTTTCCTTCAAGAAGCCTTTCGCTAAGGCTGTTCTTGTGGAATTGGCAAAGGATATTTGGAAGCCCATAGAGGGCTATGGTGAAAAAGGAAATATCTTCCGTTCAAAACTGGAAAGAAGCTTTCTGAGAAACTGCTCTGTGTTCTGTTAATTCATCTCCCAGAGTTACATCTTTCCCTTCAAGAAGACTTTCGCTAAGGCTGTTCTTGTGGAATTGGCAAAGGTATATTTGGAAGCCCATAGAGGGCTATGGTGAAAAAGGAAATATCTTCCGTTCAAAACTGGAAAGAAGCTTTCTGAGAAACTGCTCTGTGTTCTGTTAATTCATCTCACAGAGTTACATCTTTCCCTTCAAGAAGACTTTCGCTATGGCTGTTCTTGTGGAATTGGCAAAGGTATATTTGGAAGCCCATAGAGGGCTATGGTGAAAAAGGAAATATCTTCCGTTCAAAACTGGAAAGAAGCTTTCTGAGAAACTGCTCTGTGTTCTGTTAATTCAGCTCCCAGAGTTACATCTTTCCCTGAAAGAAGCCTTTCGCTAAGGCTGTTCTTGTGGAATTGGCAAAGGGATATTTGGAAGCCCATAGAGGGCTATGGTGAAAAAGGAAATATCTTCCGTTCAAAACTGGAAAGAAGCTTTCTGAGAAACTGCTCTGTGTTCTGTTAATTCATCTCACAGAGTTACATCTTTCCTGAAAGAAGCCTTTCGCTAAGGCTGTTCTTGTGGAATTGGCAAAGGATATTTGGAAGCCCATAGAGGGCTATGGTGAAAAAGGAAATATCTTCCGTTCAAAACTGGAAAGAAGCTTTCTGAGAAACTGCTCTGTGTTCTGTTAATTCATCTCACAGAGTTACATCTTTCCCTTCAAGAAGCCTTTCGCTAAGGCTGTTCTTGTGGAATTGGCAAAGGGATATTTGGAAGCCCATAGAGGGCTATGGTGAAAAAGGAAATATCTTCCGCTCAAAACTGGAAAGAAGCTTGAGAAACTGCTCTGTGTTCTGTTAATTCATCTCACAGAGTTACATCTTTCCCTTCAAGAAGCCTTTCGCTAAGGCTGTTCTTGTGGAATTGGCAAAGGATATTTGGAAGCCCATAGAGGGCTATGGTGAAAAAGGAAATATCTTCCATTCAAAACTGGAAAGAAGCTTGAGAAACTGCTCTGTGTTCTGTTAATTCATCTCACAGAGTTACATCTTTCCTTCAAGAAGCCTTTCGCTAAGGCTGTTCTTGTGGAATTGGCAAAGGATATTTGGAAGCCCATAGAGGGCTATGGTGAAAAAGGAAATATCTTCCGTTCAAAACTGGAAAGAAGCTTGAGAAACTGCTCTGTGTTCTGTTAATTCATCTCACAGAGTTACATCTTTCCCTGAAAGAAGCCTTCGCTAAGGCTGTTCTTGTGGAACTGGCAAAGGGATATTTGGAAACCCATAGAGGGCTATGGTGAAAAAGGAAATATCTTCCGTTCAAAACTGGAAAGAAGCTTTCTGAGAAACTGCTCTGTGTTCTGTTAATTCATCTCACAGAGTTACATCTTTCCCTTCAAGAAGACTTTCGCTATGGCTGTTCTTGTGGAACTGGCAAAGGGATATTTGGAAGCCCATAGAGGCTATGGTGAAAAAGGAAATATCTTCCGCTTCAAAACTGGAAAGAAGCTTTCTGAGAAACTGCTCTGTGTTCTGTTAATTCATCTCACAGAGTTACATCTTTCCTTCAAGAAGCCTTTCGCTAAGGCTGTTCTTGTGGAATTGGCAAAGGGATATTTGGAAGCCCATAGAGGGCTATGGTGAAAAAGGAAATATCTTCCGTTCAAAACTGGAAAGAAGCTTTCTGAGAAACTGCTCTGTGTTCTGTTAATTCATCTCCCAGAGTTACATCTTTCCCTTCAAGAAGCCTTTCGCTAAGGCTGTTCTTGTGGAACTGGCAAAGGGATATTTGGAAGCCCATAGAGGGCTATGGTGAAAAAGGAAATATCTTCCGTTCAAAACTGGAAAGAAGCTTTCTGAGAAACTGCTCTGTGTTCTGTTAATTCATCTCCCAGAGTTACATCTTTCCCTTCAAGAAGCCTTTCGCTAAGGCTGTTCTTGTGGAATTGGCAAAGAGATATTTGGAAGCCCATAGAGGGCTATGGAGAAAAAGGAAATATCTTCCGTTCAAAACTGGAAAGAAGCTTTCTGAGAAACTGCTCTGTGTTCTGTTAATTCATCTCACAGAGTTACATCTTTCCCTGAAAGAAGCCTTTCGCTAAGGCTGTTCTTGTGGAATTGGCAAAGGATATTTGGAAGCCATAGAGGGCTATGGTGAAAAAGGAAATATCTTCCGCTCAAAACTGGAAAGAAGCTTTCTGAGAAACTGCTCTGTGTTCTGTTAATTCATCTCACAGAGTTACATCTTTCCTGAAAGAAGCCTTTCGATAAGGCTGTTCTTGTGGAATTGGCAAAGGGATATTTGGAAGCCCATAGAGGGCTATGGTGAAAAAGGAAATATCTTCCGTTCAAAACTGGAAAGAAGCTTTCTGAGAAACTGCTCTGTGTTCTGTTAATTCATCTCACAGAGTTACATCTTTCCCTTCAAGAAGACTTTCGCTATGGCTGTTCTTGTGGAACTGGCAAAGGGATATTTGGAAGCCCATAGAGGGCTATGGTGAAAAAGGAAATATCTTCCGTTCAAAACTGGAAAGAAGCTTTCTGAGAAACTGCTCTGTGTTCTGTTAATTCATCTCCGGAGTTACATCTTTCCTTCAAGAAGCCTTTCGCTAAGGCTGTTCTTGTGGAATTAGCAAAGGATATTTGGAAGCCCATAGAGGCTATGGTGAAAAGGAAATATCTTCCGTTCAAAACTGGAAAGAAGCTTTCTGAGAAACTGCTCTGTGTTCTGTTAATTCATCTCACAGGTTACATCTTTCCCTTCAAGAAGACTTTCGCTATGGCTGTTCTTGTGGAACTGGCAAGGGATATTTGGAAGCCCATAGAGGGCTATGGTGAAAAAGGAAATATCTTCCGTTCAAAACTGGAAGAAGCTTTCTGAGAAACTGCTCTGTGTTCTGTTAATTCATCTCACAGAGTTACATCTTTCCCTTCAAGAAGCCTTTCGCTAAGGCTGTTCTTGTGGAATTGGCAAAGGGATATTTGGAAGCCCATAGAGGCTATGGTGAAAAAGGAAATATCTTCCGTTCAAAACTGGAAAAAGCTTTCTGAGAAACTGCTCTGTGTTCTGTTAATTCATCTCACAGAGTTACATCTTTCCTTCAAGAAGACTTTCGCTATGGCTGTTCTTGTGGAACTGGCAAAGGATATTTGGAAGCCCATAGGGCTATGGTGAAAAAGGAAATATCTTCCGTTCAAAACTGGAAAGAAGCTTTCTGAGAAACTGCTCTGTGTTCTGTTAATTCATCTCCCGAGTTACATCTTTCCTTCAAGAAGCCTTTCGCTAAGGCTGTTCTTGTGGAATTAGCAAAGGGATATTTGGAAGCCCATAGAGGGCTATGGTGAAAAAGAAATATCTTCCGTTCAAAACTGGAAAGAAGCTTTCTGAGAAACTGCTCTGTGTTCTGTTAATTCATCTCACAGAGTTACATCTTTCCTTCAAAAGCCTTTCGCTAAGGCTGTTCTTGTGGAATTGGCAAAGGGATATTTGGAAGCCCATAGGGCTATGGTGAAAAAGGAAATATCTTCCGTTCAAAACTGGAAAGAAGCTTTCTGAGAAACTGCTCTGTGTTCTGTTAATTCATCTCACAGAGTTACATCTTTCCCTGAAAGAAGCCTTTCGCTAAGGCTGTTCTTGTGGAATTAGCAAAGGGATATTTGGAAGCCCATAGAGGGCTATGGTGAAAAAGGAAATATCTTCCGTTCAAAACTGGAAAGAAGCTTTCTGAGAAACTGCTCTGTGTTCTGTTAATTCATCTCCCAGAGTTACATCTTTCCCTTCAAGAAGCCTTTCGCTAAGGCTGTTCTTGTGGAATTGGCAAAGGGATATTTGGAAGCCCATAGAGGGCTATGGTGAAAAAGAAATATCTTCGTTCAAAACTGGAAAGAAGCTTTCTGAGAAACTGCTCTGTGTTCTGTTAATTCATCTCACAGGTTACATCTTTCCCTTCAAGAAGACTTTCGCTATGGCTGTTCTTGTGGAACTGGCAAAGGGATATTTGAAGCCCATAGAGGCTATGGTGAAAAAGGAAATATCTTCCGTTCAAAACTGGAAAGAAGCTTTCTGAGAAACTGCTCTGTGTTCTGTTAATTCATCTCACAGAGTTACATCTTTCCTTCAAGAAGCCTTTCGCTAAGGCTGTTCTTGTGGAATTAGCAAAGGATATTTGGAAGCCCATAGTGGGCTATGGTGAAAAAATATCTTCCGTTCAAAACTGGAAAAAGCTTTCTGAGAAACTGCTCTGTGTTCTGTTAATTCATCTCACAGAGTTACATCTTTCCTTCAAGAAGACTTTCGCTATGGCTGTTCTTGTGGAACTGGCAAAGGGATATTTGGAAGCCCATAGTGGGCTATGGTGAAAAAGAAATATCTTCCGTTCAAAACTGGAAAAAGCTTTCTGAGAAACTGCTCTGTGTTCTGTTAATTCATCTCCCGGAGTTACATCTTTCCCTTCAAGAAGCCTTTCGCTAAGGCTGTTCTTGTGGAATTAGCAAAGGATATTTGGAAGCCCATAGAGGCTATGGTGAAAAAGGAAATATCTTCCGTTCAAAACTGGAAAGAAGCTTTCTGAGAAACTGCTCTGTGTTCTGTTAATTCATCTCCCAGGTTACATCTTTCCTTCAAGAAGCCTTTCGCTAAGGCTGTTCTTGTGGAATTGGCAAAGGATATTTGGAAGCCCATAGAGGGCTATGGTGAAAAAGAAATATCTTCCGTTCAAAACTGGAAAAAGCTTTCTGAGAAACTGCTCTGTGTTCTGTTAATTCATCTCACAGTTACATCTTTCCTTCAAAAGCCTTTCGCTAAGGCTGTTCTTGTGGAATTAGCAAAGGGATATTTGGAAGCCCATAGAGGGCTATGGTGAAAAAGAAATATCTTCCGTTCAAAACTGGAAAGAAGCTTTCTGAGAAACTGCTCTGTGTTCTGTTAATTCATCTCACAGAGTTACATCTTTCCCTTCAAGAAGACTTTCGCTAAGGCTGTTCTTGTGGAATTGGCAAGGGATATTTGGAAGCCCATAGAGGCTATGGTGAAAAAGGAAATATCTTCCGTTCAAAACTGGAAAGAAGCTTTCTGAGAAACTGCTCTGTGTTCTGTTAATTCATCTCACAGAGTTACATCTTTCCTTCAAGAAGACTTTCGCTATGGCTGTTCTTGTGGAACTGGCAAGGGATATTTGGAAGCCCATAGAGCTATGGTGAAAAAGGAAATATCTTCCGTTCAAAACTGGAAAAAGCTTTCTGAGAAACTGCTCTGTGTTCTGTTAATTCATCTCACAGAGTTACATCTTTCCCTTCAAGAAGACTTTCGCTATGGCTGTTCTTGTGGAACTGGCAAAGGGATATTTGGAAGCCCATAGAGGCTATGGTGAAAAATATCTTCCGTTCAAAACTGGAAAGAAGCTTTCTGAGAAACTGCTCTGTGTTCTGTTAATTCATCTCACAGAGTTACATCTTTCCTTCAAGCCTTTCGCTAAGGCTGTTCTTGTGGAATTGGCAAAGGATATTTGGAAGCCCATAGAGGCTATGGTGAAAAAGGAAATATCTTCCGCTCAAAACTGGAAAAAGCTTTCTGAGAAACTGCTCTGTGTTCTGTTAATTCATCTCACAGGTTACATCTTTCCCTTCAAGAAGACTTTCGCTATGGCTGTTCTTGTGGAACTGGCAAAGGGATATTTGGAAGCCCATAGGGCTATGGTGAAAAAATATCTTCCGTTCAAAACTGGAAAGAAGCTTTCTGAGAAACTGCTCTGTGTTCTGTTAATTCATCTCACAGAGTTACATCTTTCCTTCAAGAAGCCTTTCGCTAAGGCTGTTCTTGTGGAATTAGCAAAGGGATATTTGGAAGCCCATAGTGGGCTATGGTGAAAATGAAATATCTTCCGTTCAAAACTGGAAAAACTTTCTGAGAAACTGCTCTGTGTTCTGTTAATTCATCTCACAGAGTTACATCTTTCCTTCAAGAAGACTTTCGCTAAGGCTGTTCTTGTGGAACTGGCAAAGGATATTTGGAAGCCCTTAGTGGGCTATGGTGAAAAATATCTTCCGTTCAAAACTGGAAAGAAGCTTTCTGAGAAACTGCTCTGTGTTCTGTTAATTCATCTCCCAGAGTTACATCTTTCCTTCAAGAAGACTTTCGCTAAGGCTGTTCTTGTGGAATTAGCAAAGGGATATTTGGAAGCCCATAGAGGGCTATGGTGAAAAAGAAATATCTTCCGTTCAAAACTGGAAAGAAGCTTTCTGAGAAACTGCTCTGTGTTCTGTTAATTCATCTCACAGAGTTACATCTTTCCCTTCAAGAAGCCTTTCGCTAAGGCTGTTCTTGTGGAATTAGCAAAGGGATATTTGGAAGCCCATAGTGGGCTATGGTGAAAAAGAAATATCTTCCGTTCAAAACTGGAAAAAGCTTTCTGAGAAACTGCTCTGTGTTCTGTTAATTCATCTCCCGAGTTACATCTTTCCTTCAAAGCCTTTCGCTAAGGCTGTTCTTGTGGAACTGGCAAAGGGATATTTGGAAGCCCATAGAGGCTATGGTGAAAAAGGAAATATCTTCCGTTCAAAACTGGAAAGAAGCTTTCTGAAACTGCTCTGTGTTCTGTTAATTCATCTCCCAGGTTACATCTTTCCTTCAAAGCCTTTCGCTAAGGCTGTTCTTGTGGAATTGGCAAAGGGATATTTGGAAGCCCATAGTGGGCTATGGTGAAAAAGGAAATATCTTCCGTTCAAAACTGGAAAGAAGCTTTCTGAGAAACTGCTCTGTGTTCTGTTAATTCATCTCCAGAGTTACATCTTTCCCTTCAAGAAGCCTTTCGCTAAGGCTGTTCTTGTGGAATTGGCAAAGGGATATTTGGAAGCCCATAGAGGCTATGGTGAAAAAATATCTTCCGTTCAAAACTGGAAAGAAGCTTTCTGAGAAACTGCTCTGTGTTCTGTTAATTCATCTCACAGAGTTACATCTTTCCCTTCAAGAAGCCTTTCGCTAAGGCTGTTCTTGTGGAACTGGCAAAGGATATTTGGAAGCCCATAGAGGGCTATGGTGAAAAAGGAAATATCTTCCGTTCAAAACTGGAAAGAAGCTTTCTGAGAAACTGCTCTGTGTTCTGTTAATTCATCTCCCAGAGTTACATCTTTCCCTTCAAGAAGACTTTCGCTAAGGCTGTTCTTGTGGAACTGGCAAAGGGATATTTGGAAGCCCATAGAGCTATGGTGAAAAAAATATCTTCCGTTCAAAACTGGAAAAAGCTTTCTGAGAAACTGCTCTGTGTTCTGTTAATTCATCTCCCAGTTACATCTTTCCTTCAAAGCCTTTCGCTAAGGCTGTTCTTGTGGAATTAGCAAAGGGATATTTGGAAGCCCATAGAGGGCTATGGTGAAAAAATATCTTCCGTTCAAAACTGGAAAGAAGCTTTCTGAGAAACTGCTCTGTGTTCTGTTAATTCATCTCACAGAGTTACATCTTTCCCTTCAAGAAGACTTTCGCTATGGCTGTTCTTGTGGAATTGGCAAGGATATTTGGAAGCCCATAGAGGCTATGGTGAAAAGGAAATATCTTCCGTTCAAAACTGGAAAGAAGCTTTCTGAGAAACTGCTCTGTGTTCTGTTAATTCATCTCACAGAGTTACATCTTTCCCTTCAAGAAGCCTTTCGCTAAGGCTGTTCTTGTGGAATTGGCAAAGGGATATTTGGAAGCCCATAGAGGGCTATGGTGAAAAAGGAAATATCTTCCGTTCAAAACTGGAAAGAAGCTTTCTGAGAAACTGCTCTGTGTTCTGTTAATTCATCTCACAGAGTTACATCTTTCCCTTCAAGAAGACTTTCGCTATGGCTGTTCTTGTGGAACTGGCAAAGGGATATTTGGAAGCCCATAGAGGGCTATGGTGAAAAAAAATATCTTCCGTTCAAAACTGGAAAGAAACTTTCTGAGAAACTGCTCTGTGTTCTGTTAATTCATCTCACAGAGTTACATCTTTCCTTCAAGAAGACTTTCGCTATGGCTGTTCTTGTGGAACTGGCAAAGGGATATTTGGAAGCCCATAGAGGGCTATGGTGAAAAAATATCTTCCGTTCAAAACTGGAAAAAGCTTTCTGAGAAACTGCTCTGTGTTCTGTTAATTCATCTCACAGGTTACATCTTTCCTTCAAGAAGACTTTCGCTATGGCTGTTCTTGTGGAATTGGCAAGGATATTTGGAAGCCCATAGAGGCTATGGTGAAAAAGGAAATATCTTCCGTTCAAAACTGGAAAGAAGCTTTCTGAGAAACTGCTCTGTGTTCTGTTAATTCATCTCCGAGTTACATCTTTCCTTCAAGAAGACTTTCGCTATGGCTGTTCTTGTGGAATTGGCAAGGGATATTTGGAAGCCCATGAGGGCTATGGTGAAAAAGGAAATATCTTCCGTTCAAAACTGGAAAGAAGCTTTCTGAGAAACTGCTCTGTGTTCTGTTAATTCATCTCCCGGAGTTACATCTTTCCCTTCAAAAGCCTTTCGCTAAGGCTGTTCTTGTGGAATTGGCAAAGGGATATTTGGAAGCCCATAGAGGGCTATGGTGAAAAAGGAAATATCTTCCGTTCAAAACTGGAAAGAAGCTTTCTGAGAAACTGCTCTGTGTTCTGTTAATTCATCTCACAGAGTTACATCTTTCCCTTCAAAAGCCTTTCGCTAAGGCTGTTCTTGTGGAATTGGCAAAGAGATATTTGGAAGCCCATAGATGGCTATGGTGAAAAGGAAATATCTTCCGTTCAAAACTGGAAAGAAGCTTTCTGAGAAACTGCTCTGTGTTCTGTTAATTCATCTCCCAGAGTTACATCTTTCCCTTCAAGAAGACTTTCGCTAAGGCTGTTCTTGTGGAATTGGCAAAGGGATATTTGGAAGCCCATAGAGGGCTATGGTGAAAAAGGAAATATCTTCCGTTCAAAACTGGAAAGAAGCTTTCTGAGAAACTGCTCTGTGTTCTGTTAATTCATCTCCCAGAGTTACATCTTTCCCTTCAAGAAGACTTTCGCTAAGGCTGTTCTTCTGGAACTGGCAAAGGGATATTTGGAAGCCCATAGAGGGCTATGGTGAAAAAGGAAATATCTTCCGTTCAAAACTGGAAAGAAGCTTTCTGAGAAACTGCTCTGTGTTCTGTTAATTCATCTCCCGGAGTTACATCTTTCCCTTCAAGCCTTTCGCTAAGGCTGTTCTTGTGGAATTGGCAAAGGGATATTTGGAAGCCCATAGAGGGCTATGGTGAAAAAGGAAATATCTTCCGTTCAAAACTGGAAAGAAGCTTTCTGAGAAACTGCTCTGTGTTCTGTTAATTCATCTCCCGAAGTTACATCTTTCCCTTCAAAAGCCTTTCGCTAAGGCTGTTCTTGTGGAATTGGCAAGGGATATTTGGAAGCCCATAGAGGGCTATGGTGAAAAAGGAAATATCTTCCGTTCAAAACTGGAAAGAAGCTTTCTGAGAAACTGCTCTGTGTTCTGTTAATTCATCTCACAGAGTTACATCTTTCACTTCAAGAAGACTTTCGCTATGGCTGTTCTTGTGGAACTGGCAAAGGGATATTTGGAAGCCCATAGAGGGCTATGGTGAAAAAGGAAATATCTTCCGTTCAAAACTGGAAAGAAGCTTTCTGAGAAACTGCTCTGTGTTCTGTTAATTCATCTCCCGGAGTTACATCTTTCCTTCAAGAAGCCTTTCGCTAAGGCTGTTCTTGTGGAATTTGCAAAGGGATATTTGGAAGCCCATAGAGGGCTATGGTGAAAAAGGAAATATCTTCCGTTCAAAACTGGAAAGAAGCTTTCTGAGAAACTGCTCTGTGTTCTGTTAATTCATCTCCCAGAGTTACATCTTTCCCTTCAAGAAGACTTTCGCTAAGGCTGTTCTTGTGGAATTGGCAAAGGGATATTTGGAAGCCCATAGAGGGCTATGGTGAAAAAGGAAATATCTTCCGTTCAAAACTGGAAAGAAGCTTTCTGAGAAACTGCTCTGTGTTCTGTTAATTCATCTCACAGAGTTACATCTTTCCCTTCAAGAAGACTTTCGCTATGGCTGTTCTTGTGGAATTGGCAAAGGGATATTTGGAAGCCCATAGAGGGCTATGGTGAAAAAATATCTTCCGTTCAAAACTGGAAAGAAGCTTTCTGAGAAACTGCTCTGTGTTCTGTTAATTCATCTCCCAGAGTTACATCTTTCCTGAAAGAAGCCTTTCGCTAAGGCTGTTCTTGTGGAATTGGCAAAGGGATATTTGGAAGCCCATAGAGGGCTATGGTGAAAAAGGAAATATCTTCCGTTCAAAACTGGAAAGAAGCTTTCTGAGAAACTGCTCTGTGTTCTGTTAATTCATCTCACAGAGTTACATCTTTCCTGAAAGAAGCCTTTCGCTAAGGCTGTTCTTGTGGAATTGGCAAAGGGATATTTGGAAGCCCATAGAGGGCTATGGTGAAAAAGGAAATATCTTCCGTTCAAAACTGGAAAGAAGCTTTCTGAGAAACTGCTCTGTGTTCTGTTAATTCATCTCACAGAGTTACATCTTTCCCTTCAAGAAGCCTTTCGCTAAGGCTGTTCTTGTGGAATTAGCAAAGGATATTTGGAAGCCCATAGAGGGCTATGGTGAAAAAGGAAATATCTTCCGTTCAAAACTGGAAAGAAGCTTTCTGAGAAACTGCTCTGTGTTCTGTTAATTCATCTCACAGAGTTACATCTTTCCTTCAAGAAGCCTTCGCTAAGGCTGTTCTTGTGGAATTAGCAAAGGATATTTGGAAGCCCATAGAGGGCTATGGTGAAAAAGGAAATATCTTCCATTCAAAACTGGAAAGAAGCTTTCTGAGAAACTGCTCTGTGTTCTGTTAATTCATCTCACAGAGTTACATCTTTCCCTTCAAGAAGCCTTTCGCTAAGGCTGTTCTTGTGGAATTGGCAAAGGGATATTTGGAAGCCCATAGAGGGCTATGGTGAAAAAGGAAATATCTTCCGTTCAAAACTGGAAAGAAGCTTTCTGAGAAACTGCTCTGTGTTCTGTTAATTCATCTCACAGAGTTACATCGTTCCCTGAAAGAAGCCTTTCGCTAAGGCTGTTCTTGTGGAACTGGCAAAGGGATATTTGGAAACCCATAGAGGGCTATGGTGAAAAAGGAAATATCTTCCGTTCAAAACTGGAAAGAAACTTTCTGAGAAACTACTCTGTGTTCTGTTAATTCATCTCACAGAGTTACATCTTTCCCTTCAAGAAGACTTTCGCTATGGCTGTTCTTGTGGAACTGGCCAAGGAATATTTGGAAGCCCATAGAGGGCTATGGTGAAAAAGGAAATATCTTCCGTTCAAAACTGGAAAGAAGCTTTCTGAGAAACTGCTCTGTGTTCTGTTAATTCATCTCACAGAGTTACATCTTTCCCTGCAAGAAGCCTTTCGCTAAGGCTGTTCTTGTGGAATTGGCAAAGGGATATTTGGAAGCCCATAGAGGGCTATGGTGAAAAAGGAAATATCTTCCGTTCAAAACTGGAAAGAAGCTTTCTTAGAAACTGCTCTGTGTTCTGTTAATTCATCTCCCAGAGTTACATCTTTCCCTTCAAGAAGCCTTTCGCTAAGGCTGTTCTTGTGGAACTGGCAAAGGGATATTTGGAAGCCCATAGAGGGCTATGGTGAAAAAGGAAATATCTTCCGTTCAAAACTGGTAAGAAGCTTTCTGAGAAACTGCTCTGTGTTCTGTTAATTCATCTCCCAGAGTTACATCTTTGCCTTCAAGAACCCTTTCGCTAAGGCTGTTCTTGTGGAATTGGCAAAGGGATATTTGGAAGCCCATAGAGGGCTATGGAGAAAAAGGAAATATCTTCCGTTCAAAACTGGAAAGAAGCTTTCTGAGAAACTGCTCTGTGTTCTGTTAATTCATCTCACAGAGTTACATCTTTCCCTGAAAGAAGGCTTTCGATAAGGCTGTTCTTGTGGAATTGGCAAAGGGATATTTGGAAGCCCATAGTGGGCTATGGTGAAAAAGGAAATATCTTCCGTTCAAAACTGGAAAGAAGCTTTCTGAGAAACTGCTCTGTGTTCTGTTAATTCATCTCACAGAGTTACATCTTTCCCTGAAAGAAGCCTTTCGATAAGGCTGTTCTTGTGGAAGTGGCAAAGGGATATTTGGAAGCCCATATAGGGCTACGGTGAAAAAGGAAATATCTTCCGTTCAAAACTGGAAAGAAGCTTTCTGAGAAACTGCTCTGTGTTCTGTTAATTCATCTCACAGAGTTACATCTTTCCCTTCAAGAAGACTTTCGCTCTGGCTGTTCTTGTGGAACTGGCAAAGGGATATTTGGAAGCCCATAGAGGGCTATGGTGAAAAAGGACATATCTTCCGTTCAAAACTGGAAAGAAGCTTTCTGAGAAACTGCTCTGT
>JAKFHT010001451.1:0-29277 GCA_023783455.1 Erythrocebus patas | reverse complement strand
TGAACGGAAGATATTTACTTTTTCACCATAGCCTCTATGGGCTTCCAAATATCCTTTGCCAATTCCACAAGAACAGCTTAGCCAAAAGGCTTCTGAAGGAAAGATGTAACTCTGTGAGATGAATTAACAGAACACAGAGCTGTTTCTCAGAAAGCTTCTTTCCAGTTTTGAAAGGAAGATATTTCCTTTTCACCATAGTCCTCTATGGGCTTCCAAATATCCTTTGCCAATTCCACAAGAACAGGCTTAGCGAAAGGCTCTTGAAGGGAAAGATGTATCTCTGTGAGATGAATTAACAGAACACAGAGCTGTTTCTCAGAAAGCTTCTTTCCAGTTTTGAACGGAAGATATTTCCTTCTTCACCATAGCCTCTATGGGCTTCCAAATATCCCGTTTGCCAATTCCACAAGAACAGCCTTAGCGAAAGGCTTCTTGAAGGAAAGATGAAACTCTGTGAGATCAATTAACAGAACACAGAGCAGTTTCTCAGAAAGCTTGTTTCCAGTTTTGAACGAAGATATTTCCTTTTTCACCATAGCCTCTATTGGCTTCCAAATATCCCTTGCCAATCCCACAAGAAGAGCCTTAGCGAAAGGCTTCTTGAAGGGAAAGATGTAACTCTGTGAGATGAATTCTCAAAACACAGAGCAGTTTCTCAGAAAGTTTTTCCAGTTTTGAACGGAAGATATTTCCTTTTTTAACCTTAAATGTAAATAGGCTAAATGTCTCAATGAAAATACACAGACTGGAAAATTGATAAAGAGTCAAGACCCATTGGTGTATTGTATTCAGGAGACCCATCTCATGTGCAAAGGCACACATAGGCTTGAAATAAAGGGAAGGAGGAATATTTACCAAGCAAATGGAAGCAAGAAAAAGCAGGTGTCACTTTATTTTTGATGAGTTTAATCTAATTGGCTGCATATTTTGTGACTTATTTATTTATATTTAGTACTATCTTTTCAAGGTTTTTTTTTTTTTTTTTTTTCCAGTCAATAAATTTGGACGTTGCACTTCTAACTAGCTTGATACAGCTCCAGACAAAGCTAAGAGTCTAGGTAAGCAGTCAATCCGGTTGTGGATTGTATTAGAAAAATGACTTCAGCAACTTATGTGGAGAGACTATGCTCAGGTTCCTGCATCCATAAAAATTGGTATAATAACACTCATTGCCCTTTTATTTTGCAGACATCATAAAGATACATACGACAATTAAAGGAACCCAAATATATGGGAATAAACATATAAACCTGAGGTAGGACTGTTATTATAATGATGGTAAACAATGGGCATATTCAAAATCTGAGTAATTAATACAAACTGTCCAAGACCATTTTTAAATATTGCATGCATATGGAAACTTGGAAAGCAAGAAGGAATCACAAGCTGGGACACTGGGAAAGTTTGAGAGTCCTAATCCTGCCAGAGGCACTGCAGGGTGTAGACACTTGCAACATTCCTGTCTGACAGCTCCCAGGTGAGTAGATACATTTGTGTCTTTCCCAGCAGCCTGTGCTGCTATTTAAAAACAGGCATGGTTCCTCTCACTTCTGGTAGGAGCAAAGGCCAGTGGCCTGATGGGACAAATAACCTTTCCTTCTCTGACCCCAGAAAATATCCATATTAATTGGAATTGAATATTGAAACGCACCACCTTTGCATAAGTCTAAAAGTTGCAGCCTCCGGCTTCATTATGAGTCAGATGTCAAATGGGAAAGACAGTGGGTGGGTCCTGAAACAAGGCTTTGAGTGTTTTCTGCATCTCTGTGAGCAGCCAGGCTTTCTACTGCTTATACTATTAAAGTTGAATATAAAACTGTCATTTAAAAGAAAGTGAAAAAAGGATGAGTTTGTGCCCTTTGTACGGACATGGATGCAGCTGGAAACCATCATTCTCAGCAAACTATTGCAAGAACAGAAAACCAAACACCGCATCTTCTCACTCATAGGTGGGAACTGAACAATGAGATCACTTGGACTCAGGAAGGGGAACATCACACACCACCAGGGTCTATTATGGGAGGGGGAGGGGAGGATTGCTTTGGGAGTTATACCTGATGTAAAGGATGAGTTGATGGGTGCTGACGAGTTGATGGGTGCAGCACACCAACATGGCACAAGTACACATATGTAACAAACCTGCACGTTATGCACATGTACTCTAGAACTTAAAGTATAATAATAATAAAAAAAAGAAAAAAGAAGAAGAAAAAAAAATAAAAGAAAGTGACAGAGCATCTCTTTCCTTCCCCACTGTATTGTGGGTCCATTGACATTTCCACAGAGAAGTCTTCTTTGAAGTCCCTTTCTGACAAGGTTTCTTCCAATTATATTCTTTCTTCAGCTTTGAATTTATTCTTGTTCATACTTATCTCAGTTGCAATTTTTCATTAATCTGCAGGATTATTTGATTAGTGCCTTCCTTGCCAACTGAAGAGTAAATTAGAATAAATCAGGGGCTATATTTATTTTTACTAGGGCTGCCATATTTATCACAGACAAACAAGTAAACAAATAAAATAAAAAACTACAGGACACTCAGCTAAATTTGAATTTCAGATAAACATAGAATAATTTTTAGTATAAGAATGTTGTTTATCTAAAATTCAAATTTAACTGGGAATCCTGTATTTTATCCTGCAACATTTTTAGCCACAGTTTACCTTCAGGGCTTATCACAGTATTAAGAACATTGTAAGAGTTCAATTAAAATGTCTTGAATGGATGAATGCCAGATTACAGGGAGGAAGGAAAGTATCATAACATTTTAGACAGTTGCAAATACATAAGATTGCATACTAGTATAATTATAATCCATTTCCAAAAACACTTCCTTAAAGTAAATTTTCAAAAGCCAGGAACAACCCATAGAGCTCACAGATAAAACTTTTACAGAGTAGTAGTCAGTAAAAATGTCATACCACAATTCCACCATCAACATATTTTCGATTCTCCTGATATCTAAACAGAAAAGGTAACAAAAATCATATACACATCACATAATTAACTAAAAACCACATTTGAACCAAAAAGACTCTCCTCATTTTTTAGTGTTGATTGAAATACAGTAGGCGAAACTTACAAAATATGTAGTTGTAAATAGAAACATTCACTAGAGATCAAAAGGTGTAGAAATAGCCAGGAAAAGTGGCAAATAACCCTCAAAAGATTTTGAGTGTACCTCAGATATTGTTCTTTGTCATCATTATTATAACTGTTTGACCTAATTACTGTCTATAAATTAAAAAGCAGATTATTATTTTCTCAGCCCCTTTTCATGTTCTCTTTTCTTTCATTAATTTCAACAAATATTGAATGTCTATTGCGTGTAAGACAGTGTCTAAAACAAAATAAAAATCTGTGTAAATGTGAAAAAAAATATGATACTGACCTGGTCTTCTGTTGTACCACAGTAATGACCAAACGTTTTCATACAAAAGAATTGATGCATATGTTTCATATAAAAATTAATGCATATAGGGCCAGGCAGGATGGTTCACGCCTGTAATCCCAGCATTTTGGGAGGCCAAGGCAGGCGGATTACGAGCTGAAAAGATCGAGACCATCCTGGTCAACATGGTAAAACCTCGTCTCTACTAAAAATACAAAAAATTAGCTGGGCGTGGTGGTGCATGCCTGCAGTCCCAGCTACTCGGGAGGCTGAGGTAGGAGAATCGCTTGAACCCAGGAGGTGGAGGTTGCAGTGAGCCGAGATCACACCACTGCACTCCAGCCTGGCAACAGAGCGAGACTCTGTCGCAAAAAAAAAAAAAAAAAAAAAAAAAAAAAAGAATGCATATAAAAGAGTGCCTGTGTCCTACCCCTGCTGCCTCTGTCCTGTGTAACTCTAAGCAATGATCATTCCTCTTCCCCCTTCCCCTCATTGCTACATCAGGTTGTGCTTGTGTGCAAAATTTGATTGCATCTGATCACTTCCACGTCTTCCAATTATGGCAATGGCTTGAGAGTGGGTCCATGACAGAGTCCAGAACCCATCCTATGTGATAGGATGTCAGCATTAACTAATTTCTTCACTCCTCTGTGGCTGACCTCACATGCCTCCCCTTGGGGAGTCTAAATGGCACAACTCTATGTGTGCCACTATGTCAATACATATCAAAGGGTACACACCACTTACATAAACAATTTCCCTTGTAGAAATTCATCTTCAGAATGTAGTGAAGAATGTTCATAAGCATCTGGTTATAAGGACTGCCATCCTGATAATTCTCTTTTGTCACTTCTGGGCCTGAATTTGGGAAGAGAGACCAAATGAGACACAAACCCATGAAGGGGCAGAGGGAAATGTGGTTGTCAGCACACACACACATACACACACACACACTCTCTCACACAAACTGAGACATTTATCATGTTGTGTTGTATTTCTCCTAAGACAGCTTGCTGGACTCAAGGAAGACACATTCAACTCACTAGTGCAAATAGCCACAGGAACTGTGCCCGTAACTGTGCCCTTCAGCAGTGCACAGACTCTGAAAAGATGCCATCCACACAGTGTAGATAATATAACATGAGGTGGTGAAAATTGATTATGTCACATCCATAGGATGGAATTCCAGAAGGCAACAAAAACGAGTTATAATGAAAGTAATGATGAGACATGACTTCTTGTGCACCAAATTAATCATTCTCATTATTTCTAATGTGTGCAGAAACAGGTACTTTCACACTGTGATACAGGTCATATAAATTAGTAATAGTATTTTGAATTCATTATTAATATAAAATGTTATCGTTCAAAGGGCTTTAAAATGACTCAGGAACTTAGTATAAATAATGTTACAAAAGATATTTTAATCAGCATTATGCATACATTATTTTTGGTCATAGAAATGGTAAGGGAACTAAATTTTCATTGCTGTAATACTAGTGAAATAAATTTGAGGGCATCCACACAATGAAATACACAGTCCAAAAAAAAAAAAAATGAGATTTTGTGTTTAAGTATTTTAAAGTATACTTCCATGAAAAAATGGTTATAATAAGGGCAAACTTGGGTTACGAAGATGATAAAAGATCGGCATCCATTTTAGCTTACCCAGTTCTCCAGCTATTTATCCATATGTCTCAAAGCATTGAAAAAATATATTTATTATTCTGACATAGTTTTCTCTTCCACATAGTAAAAGGCTTCATTTTTTAAATGGAGGCTGTCGGTATTCCTACACACTGGGAATGCCCAATTTTCCACTCAGACTTCTAGAAAACTCTGTAGAGCGGGCTTGGGCCACAACTCCTCCCTCCCACTTTCCTACTGTGATGTTCAAGCTGCAGTTCAGGCTTCAGTCACGAGGGGGCACTATCATACCACCATTGTCAAACTTCTCCACAGCCATGTTTGCATGGAGCAAAAAAAATTCCTCACTTAAAACCTAGCGTATAAATTTACATACAGAATGGCTCTAATTCTATCGGAATAAAATTGATAAGTGTAAAAGATGACAGTAAAATCCTCTACTCTGCGGCATCCATAAGATAAAACATGAGATACCTCTAGTGCACACTGGCAACCCATGGCAGGCAGAATTATTGTAATTTGGTATATTTTTGAAAGTTTAGTTACTATGTATATTGCATTTTATGTGAATTATCTGTTCATATCTTTTGATGATTTCTCTCCTCATTATTAAGACTTCTTCCATATCAAGGATATTATGTATTAACCATTCTAAATCCTAAATAAATATAGATAGCAAATAAACATATGAACTAGTGAAAGACTATACAATTTGTGTTTAAAAGCAATACAACAGAATTGAACACAAATGAGCAATCATATCAATAACAGTAAATTGGCTTAACTCATCTATTAAAAGAAAAGTATTTCAGATTGCCTATTGAAGCAAAATCCAAAGCTATGCTTTTCCCAGTGATACATGTAAAACAAATGTATTCATATAGGTTAAGAATGTAAGGATAAATATACACTAGGCAGTTGACAATATAAAGAAAGTAAGGGTTACAATCTTGATAATTAAGAGAAAAAAACTGAGACCAAAATGGATTTAAAGAGACAAAAAAATCACAGTTGATAAAGCCAAAGGCTACAATTCACAAGGAAGATGGGAGCTATTAATACTTACATATGCAGTCATGTGGTAAAAATATTGATAGAACAAAAAACTACAGTAGTGCAAAGAGAAGTAGGAAGAAGCACACCATTTAATAATAGATGATTCTACATTTCCTGTTATCCAAAAACGTTCAGGTGGAGAAAAATTTAGTAATTGTAGAGAAGACTTAAGCAACATAATTCCAAGGGTAGATCTTACAGATACACTTATTCTAAACTGTGAAGCCTAATATTAGGTAACACACCTACTTTTCATATAAACATGGATCATTCATGAAAACTGATTCTATCTGAGGCTGTTAAACAAAACTTGCGCCCAAATGGAAATAGATTAAAATTGCAGAATTTGGTGCATATAATCATAATGAAAACAGAGCATGTATGAATTTAGCTAGAGTAGCTATCAGAGACTATTTTAAAGCATTAAATACCGATATCAATAAAAATGAAAATAAATGAGTTAAACATTCAATTCAGAAAGCCTGATAAAAAACTACAATGTAAACTAAAAGAATGCAGACGAAAAGAATACTTAATGGTAAAATTAGAAGTGAATGTAAAGAAATAACATCTCAGCAGAGTTGGGATGAGAAGGAAGCAAACATTGGTGCTGTGAATAATGTGTCAAAAACTGTGCTGGGATCTGGAGGAGAGTTTCCCCTTAAATTCCTCACAATGCTCTCTTGAGTATAAGAATCAAGTTTGTGTGTGTGTGTGTACATATAGACATATGATGTTAAATTAGCTAGTTGGAGGACAAGAACACCTATAGTATTAATGTGTGTGTGTGGTTGTATGAAGACAAATATGCAAAAAAATATATATTTTGTCTAGGGATGTTCTCATATATAGTAAAGTAATAAAAAATATGTGGAATAAATACCGCATTCTGGATATTGATTATCTCTAGGAGGGAAGAAAGGGCCATGGAGGAGTAAAGTTTTTCTTAACCTGGATTAATTTTATAGTTATCTATACACTTTATCTGAAATATTTCATAAGTAGCAGAGGTTTTAGGGGATATAGTGTTTTTTTTCATAAGTCTAATCCATACTCAGCAAAGGCTTAATATTGAGCCAAGTGGAGAAGTTAAAAATATCAGTCCCATCATAGACTGGGCGCAGTGGCTCACGCCTGTAATTCCAGCACTTAGGGAGGCCGAGGCAGGTGGATCACTTGAAGCCAGGAGTTCGAGACCACCAGCCTGGCCAATACAGCAATACCCATCTGTACTAAAAATACAAAAAAAAAAAAAAAAAAAAAATTAGCTGAGTGGTCAATATGTTACATATATGCCATTTCCAATTAGATGCATTGTTTAAGAACTGAGGCTGGATCAACTGGTAAAGGGTTCATTGGGAAGCAAATTTGGGGCAAGGCATGGTGGCTCCTGCCTGTGATCACAGAACTCTAGGAGGCCGAGGTGGGAAGATTCCTAGACGTTGGGAGTTCAAGATGAGCCTGAACAACATAGTGAGATCCCATCTCTACAAAAAAATTTTTTTTAATTAGGCAGGAGTCGTGGCACATGGCTGTAGTCCCAGCTACTCAGGATGTCAGGTGTCTCACACCTGTAATCCCAGCTACTTGGGAGGCTAAGGCAGGAGAATCGAATGAACCCGGGAGGCAGAAGCTGCTGTGATCCAAGATCACGCCACTGCACTCTAGCCTGCGTGACACGGCAAGACTCTGTGTCAAAAAAAAAAAAAAAATCAATCCCATCATGGTTGAAATTAACATTGGGCTATGTTCTTTGGGATTTTTTTGTGTATACATGTATGCACATGAACTGTACATACACTACATATGCAACTCATATAATTAATATACCATATATATAGTTCAGTACCCTGTCTTTTTTGTTATTTTAGTTTTCCTTTTACCTTAAGTACTAACATGTGGATGAGGCATTCTGGTTAAATTACAAGGTAAAAGACATAATACAACTTTGCTTTTTTTTTTTGAAGGTTCTTGCTCTGTCACCCAGGCTGTAGTACAGTGGAGTGATCACAGCTCACTGTAGACTTGACCTCCTGGGCCCAAGCAGTCCTCCCACCTCAGCATCCTGAGTAGCTGGGACTACAACCATGTGCCACCACTCCTGCCTAATTTTTAATTTTTTTTGTAGAGATGGGATCTCACTAGGTTGCTCAGGCTCATCTTGAACTCCCGGGCTCAAGGAATCTTAACACCTTGACCTCCCAAAGTTCTGTGATCACAGGCAGGAACCACCATGACTTGCCCCAAATTTGCTTCCCAATGAACCCTTTACCAGTTGATCCAGCCTCAATTCTTGAACAATACATCTGATTGGAAATGGTATACATGTAACATATTGAATAATATTATATGTTTGGGTCTGCTCCTGAGATTTCTATAGAGTTCCTTTAATCTATATGTCAAACACTCTGTCCAACAGTTATTTCATTATAGGTTCATGAAACGTAATACCTGGCCATGTATTCCTACTCCTATTATTCACCCTTTTGATAGGTGAAATGAATAATAATAATAAAATATGCTAACAATTACAAGGTATATAGTATTAATAGACAAATTGCTTACTATAGATCATACAACCAAAAAGTGATGGTTCCCAGGGTCAAATTCAGAAACTTCTCACCCCAAAGCCCACACCTCTAATCACTGTTTCTACACTGAGTGCTCCTCTGTGTTTGGGCTGAGGCCAACAAAGGGAAGGGACTTTCTCAAAGACCTGTGGTCAGTTGAGGGGTTTTGCAGCCAGGGCACAAGGTTAATGATTCTCATCTTCAGTCCAGCTGGCCCATTAATATTCCTGGATCTTCTGTACTATTTCTTCTTGGGGCTCAATAAGAATTCCAGAGGGATCATGGTGGATGGGAGGCAAGACTAGATTGCAGCTCCCACACGGACAGGCAGAGCAGTGTATGGAGACTCGCATCATGTACTTTTGCTCCAGAACTACTGCAGAAATAAACCAGGAAAGCTGAGAGAACCCACAGACCTTCTGAAAGAAGGAGATTTTTCCTGCAGGACCCAGGAGACACTCCACATACTGTGAGTGCCCAAGCTGTGGAAGTGGGAAAGGGGGATCATCTACCCCTGAACATACACCCTCACTGGGGAACCTGAAAGTCTAGATCATGGAAGAAGATTCTGACCTCACCTGGAGCTGAGTCAATTCAGAGAGCCTAGCGAAATACAGGGGTAGAGGAAGTAGGAGGAAAAACCCTGTGGGCTCCCTGGGTCCCCTAGGAAGCCATTTCTGCCTTGTCTCACAGAGGTCCTTGGGGAGGGCTACCAGAGCTACTGGGAAAAGACCACAGGGAGAAGGAAACCTCCAGTTGAACTCTGTAACAATTCCAACTGAATGTGAAGTCTCCTGGCCAGAATTCAGGGGAGGGCATGAATCTGGTGTGCAGACGCCACAGGCAGGGAAGCAACTGGTAGCCTGGGGCAAGTTCTCAGCCCTGCTCACCCACTGCCTGGAAACACACTCGGTGCTGTTGAGGGGACTACGGTGGGAGTGAGACCAGCCTCTTGGGTTGCATGGGAGCTGGGTGAGGCCTGTGACTGTCAGCTTTCCCCTACTTCCCTGACAACCTGCATGACACAGCAGAGGCAGCCATAATCCTCCTGGGAATTTAACTCCATTGACCTAGGAACCACACTCCCATCCCCACAGCAGCTGCAGCAAGACCTGCCCAAGGAGAGTCTGAGCTCAGACATGCCTAGCCCTGCCCCCACCTGATGGTCCTTCCTACCCACCCTGGTAGCTGAAGACAAAGGGCATATATCTTGGGAGTTCTAGGGCCCCCACCACCTGGTCTCTCCTATACTACCACAGCTGATGCTCTCAAAGTGCCACCTCCTGGCAGGAGGCCAACCAGCACAAAAATAGCATTAAACAACCAAAACTAAGGACCCTCACAGAATCCATTTTCACCTCTGCCACCTCCACTAGAGCAGGTGCTGGTATCCAGCTGAGACCTGCAGATGGTTCACATCACAGGACTCTGTGCAGACAACCCCAGTACCAGCCTGAGCCTGGTAGACTTGCTGGGTGGCTAGATCCAGAAGAGAGATAACAATCACTGCAGTTGGCTCTCAGGAAGCCACATCCTAGGAAAAGGGGAGAGTACTACATCAAGGGAACACCCATGGGACAAAAGAATCTGAACAACAGCCTTCAGCCCTAGACCTTCCCTCTGACAGAGCCTACCCAAATGAGAAGGAACCAGAAAACCAACCCTGGTAATATGACAAAACAAGGCTCTTTAACACCCCAAAATCACACTAGTTCACCAGCAATGGATCCAAACCAAGAAGAAATCCTGATTTACCTGAAAAGAATTCAGGAGGTTAGTTATTAAGCTAATCAGGAGGCACCAGAGAAAGTGAAGCCCAATTTAAGGAAATAAAAAAAATGATACAAGAAGTGAAGGGAGAAATCTTCAGTGAAATAGATAGCATAAATAAAAAACAATCAAAAATTCAGGAAACAATGGACACACTTTAGAAATGCAAAATGCTCTGAAAATTCTCAGTAATAGAATCGAACAAGCAGAAGAAGGAACTTCAGAATGCAAAGACAAGGTTTTCGAATTAACCCAATCCAACAAAAACAAAGAAAAAATAATAAAAAAATGAACAAAGTCTCCAAGAAGTCTGGGATTATGTTAAAAGACGAAACCTAAGAATAATCCATGTTCCTGAGGAAGAAGAGAAACCTAAAAGTTTGGAAAACATATTTGGGGGAATAATTGAGGACAACTTCCCAAGTCTTGCTAGACTTAGACATCCAAATACAAGAAGCTCAAATAACACCTAGGAAATTCATTGCAAAAAGATCATCGCCTAGGCACATTGGCCTCATGTCACCTAAAGTTAAGATGAAGGAAAGACTCTCAAGAGCTGTGAGGCAAAAGCGTCAGGGAATCTATACAGGAAAACCTATCAGATTAACAGCAGATTTCTCAGCAGAAACCTACAAGCTAGAAGGATTGGGGTCCTATCTTCAGCCTCCTCAAACAAAACAATTATCAGCCAAGAATTTTGTATCCAGTGAAACTAAGCTGCAGAAATAAACCAGGAAAGCTGAGAGAGAACCCACAGACCTTCTGAAGGAAGGAGATTGCTCCTGCAGGACCCAGGAGACACCCAAATACTGTGAGTGCCCAAACTGTGGAAGTGGGAAAGGGGATCATCTACCCCTGAACACACACTCACTGGGGAACCTGAAGGTCTAGATCATGGAGAAGATTCTGACCTTACCTGGAGCTGAGTCAATTTAGAGAGCCAAGCGAAATACAGGGTAGAGGAAGCAGCAGGAAAAGCCCTGTGGGCTCCCTGGGTCCCTAGGAAGCCATTTCTGCCTTGTCTCACAGGGTCCTTGGGAGGGCTGCCAGAGCTACTGGGAAAAGGACCACAGGGAGAAGGAAACCTCCAGCTGAACTTTGTAACAATTGAACTGAATAAGTCTCCTGGCCAGAACTGGGAGGGCATGAATCTGTGTGCAGACTCCAGGCAGGGAGAAAAAGCCCTGCTTGCTTTCAGCTGGGAGGCGGTAGCCTGGGGCAAGTTCTCAGCCCTGCTCACCACTGCCTGGAAACAGACTTGTGCTGTTGGTGGAGGCATGGTGGGAGTGAGACTGGCCTTTTGGGTTGCATGGGAGCTGGGTGAGGCCTGTGACTGCTTTCCCCACTTCCTGACAACCTGCATGACACAGCAGAGGCAGCCATAATCCTCCTAGGAACAACTCCATTGACCTGGGAACTCACCCCCATCCCCACAGCAGCCACAGCAAGACCTGCCCAAGGAGAGTCTGAGCTCAGACATGCCTAGCCCTGCCCCCCCTGATGGTCCTTCCCTACCCACCCTGGTAGCTGAAGACAAAGGGCATATAATCTTGGGAGTTCTAGGGCCCTGCCCACCACCTGATCCTCCCATACTACCACAGCTGATGCTCTCTTGGAAAGCACCACCTCCTGGCAGGAGGCCAACCAGCACAAAATAGGCATTAAACCACCAAAGCTAAGAACCCTCACAGAGTCCATTTCACCCCCTGCCACCTCCACCAGAACAGGTGCTGGTATCCATGGCTGAGAGACCCATAGATGGTTCACATCACAGGACTCTGTGCAGACAACCCCAGTACCAGCCCAGAGCCTGGGTAGACTTGCTGGGTGGCTAGACCCAGAAGAGATAACAATCACTGCAGCTCAGCTCACAGGAAGCCACATCCATAGGAAAAGGGGAGAGTACTACATCAAGGAACACCCCATGGGACAAAAGAATCTGAACAACAGCCTTCAGCCCTAGACCTTCCTCTGACAGAGCCTACCCAAATGAGAAGGAACCAGAAAACCAACCCTGGTAATATGACAAAAAAACAAGGCTCTTTAACACCCCCAAAATCACACTAGCTCACCAGCAATGGATCCAAACCAAGAAGAAATCCTGATTTACCTGAAAAAGAATTCAGGAGGTTAGTTATTAAGCTAATCAGGAGGCACCAGAGAAAGGTGAAGCCCAATGAAGGAAATCAAAAAATGATACAAGAAGTGAAGGAGAAATATTTCAAGAAATAGATAGCTTAAAGAAAAAACAATCAAAATTCAGGAAACTTTGGACACACTTTTAGAAATGCAAAATGCTCTGGAAAGTCTCAGCAATAGAATTGAACAAGTAGAAGAAAGAAATTCAGAGCTCAAAGACAAGGTCTTCGAATTAACCCAATCCAACAAAAAAGAAAAAAGAATAAGAAAATATGAACAAAGCCTCCAAGAAGTCTGGGATTATGTTAAATGACCAAACCTAAGAATAATTTGTTCCTGAGGAAGAAGAGAAATCTAAAAGTTTGGAAAACATATTTGGGGAATAATTGAGGAAAACTTCCCAGCCTTGCTAGAGACACCTAGACATCCAAATACAAGAAGCTCAAAGAACACCTGGAAATTCATCACAAAAGATCATCACCTAGGCACATTGTCATCAGGTTATCTAAAGTTAAGATGAATGAAAGAATCTTAAGAGCTGTGATGCAAAACACCAGGTAACATATAAAGGAAAACCTATCAGATTAACAGCAGATTTCTCAGCAGAAACTCTACAAGCTAGAAGGGACTGGGATCCTATCTTCAGCCTCTTCAAACAAAACAATTAGCAGCCAAGAATTTTGTACCCACCAAAACTAAGCTTCCTAAGTGAAGAAAATATACAGTATTTTTCAGACAAACAAACGCTGAGAGAATTCGTCACTACCAAGCCAGCACTACAAGAACTGCTAAAAGGAGCTCTAGATCTTGAAACAAACCCTGGAAACACATCAAAAAAGAACCTCTTTAAAGCATAAATCTCACATGACCTACAAAACAAACACAATTTTTAAAAAAGGTATACAGGCAACAAATAGCATGATGAATGGAATGGTATCTCACATCTCAATACTAACATTGAATGTAAATGGCCTAAATTAGCTCCACTTAAAACACACAGAATTGCAGAATGGATAAGAATTCACCAACCAACAATCTGCTGCCTTCAAGAGACTCACCTAACACATAAGGACTCAATAAACTTAAGGTAAAGGGTGAAAAGACATTCCATGCAAATGGACACCAAAAGTGAGCAGGAGTAGCTATTCTTATATCAGACAAAACAAACTTTAAAGCAACAGCAGTTAAAAAGACAAAGAGGACATTATATAATGGTAAAAGGCCTTGTCCAACAGGAAAATATCACAATCCTAAACATATATGCACCTAACACTGGAGCTCCCAAATTTATAAAACAATTACTACTAGACCTAAGAAATGAGATAGACAGCAACACAATAATAGTGGGGACTTCAATACTCCACTGACAGCACTAGACAGGTCATCAAGACAGAAAGTCAACAAAGAAACAATGGATTTAAACTATACCTGAACAAATGGACTTAACAGATATTTACAGAACATTCATCCAACAACTGCAGAATATACATTCTATTCAACAGCACATGGAACTTTCTCCAAGATAGACCATATGATAGGCCACAAAAGTCTCAATAAATTTAAGAAAATTGAAATTATATCAAGCACTCTCTCAGACCACAGTGGAATAAAACTGGAAATCAACTCCAAAAGGAACCTTCAAAACCATGCAAATACATGGAAATTAAATAACCTGCTCCTGAATGATCATGGGTCAAAAATGAAATCAAGATGGAAATTTAAAAATTCTTCAAACTGAATGACAATAGTGACACAACCTATCAAAACCTCTGGGATACAGCAAAGGCAGTGCTAAGAGGAAAGTTCATAGCCCTAAATGACTACATCAAAAAGTCTGAAAGAGCACAAACAGACAATCTAAGGTCACACCTCAAGGAACTAGAGAAACAAGAACAAACCAAACCCAAACCCAGCAGAAGAAAGGAAATAACCAAGATCAGAGCAGAACTAAATGAAATTGAAACAAAAAAAAATACAAAAGATAAATGAAACAAAAAGCTGGTTCTTTGAAAAGATAAATAAAATTGATAGACCATTAGCAAGAGATTAACCAAGAAAAGAAGAGAAAATCCAAATAACTCAATTAGAAACAAAACAGGAGATATTACAACTGACACCACAGAAATACAAAAGATGTAAATTCAATAACTATGAACACTTATGCATAAACTAGAAAACCTAGAAGAGAAGATAAATTCCTGAAAAATACAACCTCCTAGCTTAAATCAGGAAGAATTAGATACCTGAACAGACCAATAACAAGCAGTGAGATTGAAATGGTAATAAAAATTACCAACAAAAAGTCCAGGACCAGATGGATTCACAGCAGAATTCTACCAGACATTCAAAGAAGAATTGGTACCAATCCTATTGACACTATTCCACAAGACAGAGAAAGAGGAACCTCCCTAATTCATTCTATGAAGCCAGCATCACCCTAATACCAAAACCAGGAAAGGACATAACCAAAAAGAAAACTACAGACCAATATCCTGATGAACATAGATGCAAAATCCTTAACAAAATACTAGCTAACTGAATCCAACAACATATCAAAAGATAATCCACCATGATCAAGTGGGTTTCATACCAGGGATGCAGGGATGGTTTAACATACAAGTCAATAAATGTGATACACCACATAAACAGAATTAAAAACAAAAATCACATGATCATCTCAATAGATGCAGAAAAAGCATTTGACAAAATCCAGCATCACTTTATGATTAAAACTCAGCAAAATTGGCATACAAGGGACATACAATGTAATAAAAGCCATCTATGACAAACCCACAGCCAACATAATACTGAATGGGGAAAAGTTGAAAGCATTCCTCTGAGAACTGGAACAAGACAAGGATGCCCACTCTCACCACTCCTCTTCAACATAGTACTGAAGTCCTAGCCAGAGCAATCAGACAAGAGAAAGAAATAAAGGGCATCCAAATTGGTAAAGAGGAAGTCAAACTGTCACTGTTTGCTGATGATATGATTGTATACCTAGAAAACCCTAAAGACTCTCCAGAAAGCTCCTAGAACTGATAAAAGAATTCAGCAAAGTTTCCGGATACAAAATTAATGTACACAAATCAGTAGCTCTCCTATACACCAACAGTGACCAAGCTGAGAATCAAATCAAGAACTCAACTCCTTTTACAATAGCTGCAAAAAAATAAAATAAAATACTTAGGAATATACCTAATCAAGGAGGTAAAAGTCCTCTACAAGGAAAACTACAAAACACTGCTGAAAGAAATCATAGATGACACAAACAAATGGAAACACATCCGATGCTCATGGATGGGTAGAATCAATATTGTGAAAATGACCATACTGCCAAAAGCAATCTACAAATTCAATGCAATTCCCATCAAAATACCACCATCATTCTTCACAGAACTAGAAAAAACAATTCTAAAATTCATATGGAACCAAAAAAGAGCCTGTATAGCCAAAGCAAGACTAAGCAAAAAGAACAAATCTGGAGGCATCACATTACCTGATTTCAAACTATACTATAAGGCCATAGTCACCAAAACAGCATGGTACTGGTATAAAAATAGGTACATAGACTAATATAACAGAATAGAGAACCCAGAAACAAAGCCAAATACTTAGAGCCAACTGATCTTCGACAAAGCAAACAAAAACATCAAGTAGGAAAAGGACACCCTATTCAACAAATGGTGGTGGGATAATTGGCAAGCCACATGTAGGACGATGAAACTGGATCCTCATCTCTCATCTTATAAAAAATCAACTAGAGATGGATCAAGAACTTAAATCTAAGACCTGAAACTATAAAAATTCTAGAAGATAACATCAGAAAAACCATTCTAGGTATTGGCTTAGGCAAGGATTTCATGATAAGAAACCAAAAGCAAATGCAATAAAAACAAAGATAAATTGCTGGGACTTAATTAAACTAAAGAGCTTTTGCATGGCAAAAGGAACGGTCAGCAGAGTAAACAGACAACTCACAGAGTGGGAGAAAATCTTCACAATCCATACATCTGATAAAGGACTAATATCCACAGCTTACAACAAACTCAAACAAATTAACAAGAAAAAAAACCAAACAAACCCATCAAAAAGTGGGCCAAGGACATGAATAGACAATACTCAAAAGAAGATATACAAATGGCCAACAAATATGAAGAAAAGCTCAACATCACTAATCATCAGGGAAATACAAATAAAAACCACGATGGAATATCACCATACTCCTGCAAGAATAGCCATAATCAAAAAATTAAAAAAAAAAAAGATGTTGGTATAGATGCAGTGAAAAGGAAACCCTTCTACACTGCTGGTAGGAATGTAAACTAGTACAACCACTATGGAAAACAGTGTGGAGATTCCTTAAAGAACCAAAAGTAGAACTACCATTTGATCCAGCAATCCCACTACTGGGTATCCACCCAGAGAAAAAGAAGTCATTATACAAAAAAGATACTTGTACCCACACATTTATAGCAGAACAGTTTGCAATTGCAAAAATGTGGAACCAACCCAAATGCCCATCAATCAATGAGTAGATAAGGAAACTGTGGTATATATCTATATATGTGATGGAATACTACTCAGCCATAAAAAGGAATGAATTAATGGCATTTCTAGCAACCTGTATGAGATTGGAGATTATTATTGTTAGTGAAGTAACTCAGGAATGTAAAACCAAACATCGTATGTTCTCACTCATAAGTGGCAGCTAAGATAGGAGGTTGCAAAGAATGACACAATGGAATGTGGGGACTCAGGGGAAAGGGTAGGAAGGAAGTGAGGGATAAAAGTCTACAAGTTGGGTTCAGTGTATACTGCTCAGGTGATAGGTGCACCAAAATCTCACAAAATACCACTAAACAAATTAGCAAGAAAAAACAATCCCATCAAAAAGTGGGCTAAGGACATGAATAGACAATTCTCAAAAGAAGATATACAAATGGCCAACAAACATATGAAAAAATGCTCAACATCACTAATGATCAGGGAAATGCAAATCAAAACCACAATGGAATATCACCTTACTCCTGCAAGAATGGCCATAATCAAAAATTAAAAAAATAGATGTTGGCATGGATGCAGTGAAAAGGAACACTTCTACACTGCTGGTGGGAATGTAAACTAGTACAACCACTATGGAAAACAGTGTGGAGATTCCTTAAAGAACTAAAAGTAGAACTACCATTTGATCCAGCAATCCCACTACTGGGTATCTACCCAGGAAAAGAAGTCATTATACAAAAAGATACTTGCACACACATGTTTATAGCAACAGTAATTGCAATTGCAAAAATGTGGAACCAACCCAAATGCCCATCAATCAATGAGTGGATAAAGAAACTGTGGTATATATCTATATATGATGGAATACTACTCAGCCATAAAAGGAATGAATTAATGGCATTTCACAGCAACCTGGATGAGATTGGAGACTATTATTCTAAGTGAAGTAACTCAGGAATGGAAAACCAAACATTGTATGTTCTCACTCATAAGTGGGAGCTAAGCTATGAGGATGCAAAGGCATAAGAATGATACAATGGACTTTGGGGACTCAGGGGAAAGGGGGAAGGGTGAGGATAAAAGACTACAAATTGGGTTCAGTGTATACTGCTCAGGTGATAGGTGCACCAAAATCTCACAAAATACCACTAAAGAACTTACTCATGTAACCAAATACCACCTGTTCCCCAAAAACATGGAAATTTTTTAAAAAGTAAATAACTAGTATTGTACAAATACAAAAGAAATGAAAAGGAAAATAAAATAACAAAACGAAAGAAATTCCTTTACCCATGTCACCCTAGAAAGAAAGAAAGAAACCAAAAATCATGTGGAATAAAAAGAATGAAAAGTCCTCAGGTCACTTTCTGCAGCTACATTTCCAGATACACTCTGTTTCAAATTTTCTATTTTATTACACGTAGGTATTTTATCTTGGTACCAGCAATCATTCTTCTAAGAATTTATCCCAAAAACACAATGAAAAAAGACCAAATGGCATAAACACAAGGCCATTACTGGCAGAACAAATCATAACAGCAGGAGACTAGAAATAAAACAAATGTCCACCAATAAGGGATTTATTGAATAATCTAAGGTACATCTGTATCCTAGAATACTATGCAGCAATAAAAAGCAAGGACTCCTTCTCTATACTGCTATGTATTGATCTCTAGAATATATTCTTAAGTGGAAAAAATGAGGTGCAGAAATATGTTTGAGCTGTTGCTGTTTATTATGGTAGACATTAGCCACACATGGCTATTTAAATTTAGGTTGATTAAATTTAGATGAAATTAATAATTCAGTTCTTCAATCACAATCACCACATTTTGAGTGTTCAACCACCACAGGGACCTAGTGGCTACTGTGGTGAACAGTGTAGACATAGACTCTTTTTATCTCTGCAGAAATCGTATTGGACTCCACTGAAGTAGAGTAGCCTACTTTTAAACCATAAAATAGGAGAAAATAATGTATTTGCTTATAATTTTAAAATTAGAAGGCCAAAACAAACATTGATAAAAATGATTATGCATAAAGGGATAGAAGAGCAGCCCAGGATTAAAGACAATCATGTGTATCATCTCAAAATATAACACATACTTAATGGTTTCAAGCACTGAAAAGGATAAGTAATAATGACCAACCCAATACTAATGGACAACTCTAGTACCAAGAATGAGACCTCTAAAACATTTCCCACTAAAAAGAACCAGACTCCCTTGGAAAAATGTCTGACTCCAGGTCTGGGGTAGGAATGGTACCAGAAGAGTCTAGACCAAACGAACATACTCAAAACCATGTCAAGAATAAGTTGAGCTAAAGGAGCTTCCATTCACAAAGATAGAAAAATCTGAACATCAATAAAAATACTGCAATAGGTTAAAACACATCAAATACAGAAACATTTGGAGTTTATGAAAACACTTTAAAATAATAATAGAACAGAACAAAACAAAACAAAATCAACTCATTCCTCCCCTTTGAAGAATCCTAGGAGAACAACCCATTATTTTGAAAAGTAGAAATACAACAAAAGAATTAAACATTCATCTTATTTTCCTATGCATATCATACTAACCTATAGTTGATGACGGGATGTTTCTTTTATAGAATAATTCAAGCTAATAAATGCCAAAAATAGAATTAGAACATCACCCTGCTACAACTTTTAGTGAAATGTGGATTTATACAACAATCTTTAGAGGCTGCAAAATACTTGAGGTATAATGCAGATGGAAATTTTTATAATCAGTAAATCTAACAACTTTTGAACCTAGTGATCAAAGGAGAGACAACTAGATACAATGAGCCTCCTCCTGGTATAATGCTATAGGAATAAATAACACCACATATTAGGTACTTCTGTCAAGAAATCTGAATTGGATCAAGACTCTAAATCTAATACAAATTTAAAGGAAAAGAAGTTGGCAGTGGAATATAATAAACAACACAATAAGGATATAAGTCAGCAAAATCCACAAAGCAAACTCCACAGGGCAAAATATCTTAAGCAAATAAATTGGAATGTGTGATGGTTAATTTTATGTGTCAACTTGACTGAGCAACAAAGGGCCCAGATGTTTTGTCAAACATTATTCTGGGCTGGGCACGGTGGCTCATGCCTGTAATCCCAGCACTTTGAAAGGCCGAGGTAGGCAGGTCACTTAAGGCCAGGAGTTCAAGACCAGCCGGGCCAACAGCAAAACCCTGTCTCTACTAAAAACACAAAAATTATCCAGGTGTGGTGGCACACGCCTGTAATCCCAGCTACTGAGGTGGCTGAGGCAGGAGAATTGCTTGAACCTGGGAGGTGGAGGTTGCAGTGAGCTGAGATGGTGCCACTGCACTCCAGCCTGGGCAACAGAGTAAATTCTTGTCTTAAAAAAAAAAAAGTTATTCTTGGTGTGTCTTTGATGGTGTCTCTGGATGAGATTAACATTCAGATGGGTGAACTGAGTAAAGCAGTTTGCCTTCTCTAATGTGCATGGGCCTCGTCCAATCAATTGAAGATGTGAACAGAACAAAAAGGCTGACCAGGAGGAATTTCTCTGCCTCATTTCCTGAACTGAAACATTGGTCTTTTCCTGCCTTTGGACATGAATTCAAATCACCTTTTCTTGTGTTTCTAGCCAGCAGCCTTTTGGCCTGGAATTTACAACATTAACTCTCCTGCTCTCCTGATTCTCAGACCTTCAGTTTTGAATAGGAACTATACCATAGGCTCTCCTGGAAATCAAGTTTGCCTACTGCAGATGTTGACAAATCTCAGCCTTCATAATTACATGAGCCAATTACTTATAATAAATCTTTATCACTATGGCTCAACTTACAATTTTTCAACATTATGGTGGTACAAAAGTGATATGCATCCAGTAGAAACTGTACTTTGAGTACTCATACAACTGTTTTTCACTTTCTGTACAGTATTCAATAAATTACACAAGATATTCAATATTTTATTATAAAATAGACTTTGTATTGAATGATTTTGCCCAGGTGTAGGCTAATGTAGGGGTTCTGAGTGTGTTTAAGGCAAATTAGGTTAAGCTGTGATGTTCAGTAGGTTAGGTGTATTAAGTGCATTTTTGACTTATGATATTTTCAACTTAGGATAGGTTTATTGGAATGTAACTCCGTAATAAGGACCCTCTGTGTGTATGTGTGTGTGTGTGTGTACATATGTGTGTTTGTGTGTATGTGTATACACATACAGGCATATTACTGTACTTTGCTTTATTGCACTTCACAGATATTTCATGTTCTTTTACAAACAGAAGTTTTGTGGCAACCTTGCATCAAGTGTGTCTATTAGCACCATTTTTCCAATAGCATGTGTTCACTTTGTGTCTCTGTCATATTTTGGCAATACTCACAATATTTCAAACTTTTTCATTATTATTGTAATAGCTGTTGTGGTGATCTTTGAACAGTGGTCCTTGATGTTACTGTTGTAATTGTTTTGGGGCAGGCACTACAAACTACACCCATCTAAGATGACTAACTTAATTGATACATGTATGTGCTCTGACTGCTTCACTGACTGGCTGTTTCTTGGTCTCTCTCCCTGTCCTCAGGCCTCCCTATTCCCTGAGACACAACAATATTGCAATTAGGCTATTATATTAACCCTACAATGGCTTTGAATGTTCAGGTGAAAAGACGAGTCCCATGTCTATCACTTTAAATCGAAAGCTAGCAATGATTACACTGAGTGAGCAAGGCATGTCAAAAGTCGAGACAGGCCTCTTGCACCAAACAGCCAGGTTGTGAACACAAAGTAAATGTTTTTCAAGGAGATTAAAAGTTATCCTCTAGTGAACACATGAATGAAAAGAATGCAAAACAGCCTTATTGCTGATAAGGAGAAAGTTTTAGTGACCTGGATAGAAGATCAAATCAGCCACAACATTCCCTTAAGCCAAAGCCTAATCCAGAGCAAGGCTCTAACTCTATTCAATTCTATGAAGGCTAAGAAACATGAGGAAGCAGCAGAAGAAAAGTGTAGCCAGAAGAAAAGTTGGGGCTAGCAAAGGTTGGTTCTTGAGGTTTAAGGAAAGAACCCATCTCCACAACATGAAAGTGCAAGGTGAAGTAGCATGTGCTCATGTAGAAGCTACAGCAAATTATCCAGAGACATAGGTAAAATAATTGATGAGGGTTGCTATACTAAACAAAGTATTTTCAATGTAGAGAAAACAGTTTTATAGTGGAAGAAGATGCCATGTAGAACTTTCATAGCTAGAAAGTAGAAAACAATGCCTGGCTTCAAGGCTTCAAGGACAGACTGACTCTTTTTTTTAGGGGCTAATAAAGCTGGTGACTTAAAATTGAAGCCAATGTTCTGAATATCCTAGGGCCCTTAAAAATTATGCTAAATATACTCTGCTTGCGTTCTAGAAATAAAACAACAAGCCTAAATGACAGCACCCCTGTTTATAGCATGGTTTACTGAATACTTTAAGCCCACTATTGAGGCCTACTGCTCAGTGATTCCTCTGGTGGACCCAGGCAAAGTAAATGGAAAAATCTTCTAGAAAGAATTCATCATTTTACATGACTTTGTGAACATTGTGATTCAGAGGAAGAGGTCAAAATATCAACATTAAAAAGAATTTGGAAGAAGTTGATTCCAATCCTCATGGATGACTCTGAGGGGTTCAAGACCTCAGTGGAAGAATAACTGCAGATGTGATGGAAACAGCAAGAGATCTAGAATTAAAGTGGAGCCTGAAGATGTGATGGAATTGCTGCAATCTCATGATCAAACTTGAACAGATAAGGAGTTTTTTCTTCTGGATGAGTAAAGAAAGTGGTTGCTTGAGATGGAATCTACTTCTGGTGAATATGCAGTGAACATCATTCAAATGACAACAAAAGGTTTAGAATATTACATAAACTTGATAAAGCAGTGGCAGGGTTTGAGAAGATTGACTTTAATTTTGAAATAACTTCAACTCTGGGTAAAATGCTATCAAATAGTATCACATGCTTACGGAAAAATCTTTTGTGAAAGGAAGAGTCAATGGATGCAGCAAACTTCATCGTTGTCTTATCTTAAGAAATTATTAGAACTATGCCAACTTTCAGCAACCACCACCCTGATCTGTTAGCCATCAACGGCATCAAGGCCCTCCACCAACAAAAAGATAATGATTCACTGAAGGCTCAGATGATTGTTAGCAGTTTTTAGCAATAAAGTATTTTAAAATTAAGGTAAGGACACTATTTTTATAGACATAATGCTATTGCATATTTAATAGACTATAGTAGTATAAACGTAACTTTTATACGCAGTGGGAAACCATAAAATTCATGTGACTTGCTTAATATGGTATTTGCTTTATTGCAGTGGTCTACAACTGAACCTGTAACATCTCTGCAATGTCTCTGTGTGTGTGTGTATATATAAATATATATACATATATACATACATATATACGAGTGTATGTGTGTATGTATACATACATATATACACACACATATACATGTATATATACACATATATATATGAGTAGTTCTGTTTTGTTGGAGAACTCTGACTAAGGTAGAAGGTTGAAAAAAAGGATAGACCTTCTTTGAATTAAAAGGGACTTAACAGTTTGGAGAAATTACAATTAAAACCAGGAGGAGAACCTCACCAGAACAACAAAAGTGGAAAAGATGGAAAATATCAAGTGTTGGTGGGGATATGGATTAAGTGAAACTCTCACACACTGCTGGTGGGAATATAGATTGAAAAAAAAGACGCTGTAAAAACTGCTTGGTGGTATCTACGGAGCCACATACGGATATACCCTATGACTCAGGAATGCTATTTTTTGGTATACGCCCAAGAGAGATGAAAATATATGTCCATCTATTTGATACAAACAAAAATGTTCATATGGTCATTACTCACGATAAGTCAAAAACTGGAAAATACCCAAGTTTTTATAACAGGTAACTATATTATGAAATATCCAAACAATATAATACTTTACAGCAACGAGAATGAATAATCTACAACTACAAACAGCAATATACGTTAATCTCACATACATTATGTTGACTGAAGGGAGCCAGATACAAGAGAGTGCATGCTGTATGATTCCAGTAATATTTCTTCTAACCTCCTGATAAAGTTTGAGGAAGGAGAATATCAACAACCCATTTCTTTTTCTTTTAAGTTACTTAGTGTCCTCTTATGTTATGTAGCGTAACCTCAGAGAAGCAAAGCAAGTTTCTTCTAAGCCCTTTAGAAGTGAACAACTGCATATAAGATCAAAGGCTAATACTATGTCTGGTGGACAGACCACTGTGTGTGAGTGATTCAGACGAGAATCATACATGGATGCTCTCAGTCTGCACAAAATCCCACAGTGGTCAATGAGTCACCATGGTAACCATGCTGGCCAAGGAAAGGTGGAAAAAAAGCAAAGGATAATCACTCTGATTTGGTTCATAAAATGTGCAAAGAATTGAAAGAGACTGACATGACCACATTAACACTCCTTAAGTGTTCCTAACAATAGATACTCATCACAACTTCAGTGATATAAACATATACATATGTGCATGTACATACACTGATGTATCCACATGCTCTCTCCCTCGCTCTCACCACCAAAGAACTCATGATTCATCACGTGAGGAAGAAAAACACAATTCAACTGATTCAATTCTAACCACAAATATAAAATTGGAAGTACTATAACTATTCTTTTATAGATTGATCTTTCTAGAGTTGACCTGTAGATTGTCTCTAGGCCTTTTCTTCCTTTCTTGAGTTGGATGGCTCAGTTTTGTTATGATGGCTGTTCTCCCCAAAATGATCTATGCTTTCAATGGAATCCCAGTCAAAATACTAGCATAAATTTTTTTCTAGAAATTAACAAGCTGATATTAAAATTCATGTGGAATTCCCTCAATTTTTGTTTTTCTGATTTAAAGTCTTTTAAAAAATGTAAAATGAGGCTAAAGCTGATAGACTGCAAGGAGAAATATTAATACATGAATCAAACTGCTAGGAACACCTTCTAACCAACTGCATAGTTCAACCCCCAACTGGGAGATACATGGGAATGACTTATACAGTCAGAAAAAAATTTGTATTTATTACAAGTGCATATTAAGATCAAGTTCTTTCTTCAGTGTGGGTAATTCATTGCTTTCAAAGCAGGCATCACTTAGATGGGTGTCAAGGGCTACTTCAAAGCATGCAGCTGCTGATGAAAGGAAATTCCCCCTGCTGTCTTCCCCAGTGATGAGATGAAAGTAGCTTCTTTACTTTTAGGCTATTTTGTGAACCTCACAGGAGCTATTCCACCACATGCTTTTGTTCAGATCTATGAACTCACCATAAGCAGGTGTCATGTCCTACCAGGGATGTAAGTGCTGGTGGTCTCCTAGGATTGTTGCCCTTTAAGTCAGGCGTAGAAGCTTTGGGAGCCATCATGACCCAAATCCTCAGAATCTGCCTCTTTCAGACACCTGATAGGAGCTCAGACATCCACATGAAGAGCTGCACAAGGAGAGAAAGAATCCAGCAATCACTGTGCTTTCTTAGAGTAATTATGTGCCTGGCACCATGCTAGGCACTGGGTTAGTGAACAATGACACTGATACAATTGGGCAGTGATCATAACAATTAGAAGGGTCATCAGTGGGTTTCTCACTAGGACCTTTTTCTTCTCCTTTCCTCATCTATCTTCTAACAACAAAATTGAAAAAGAATGAGAAGTGACCTCAACTCACACAGGCATTCCTGATTCTGCAATAACCACAGGGCTATGGGCTTGCATTTGTGTTATTACAATCCTGGTTGCAGCAATCCTGTATGTGAGCATTCTTTTTTTTTTTTTTTTTTTTTTGAGACAGAGTCTTGCTTTGTTGCCCAGGTTGGAGGGCAGTGGCGCGACCTCAGCTCACTGCAAGCTCCGCCTCCTGGATTCACACCATTCTCCTGCCTCAGCCTCCCGAGTAGCTGGGACTACAGGCACCCGCCACCACACCTGGCTAATTTTTTTGTATTTTTAGTAGAGACGGGGTTTCACTGTGTTAGCCAGGATGGTCTCGATCTCCTGACCTTGTGATCCTCCCGCCTCGGCCTCCCAAAGTGCTGGGATTACAGGCGTAAGCCACCGCGCCCAGCCGTATGTGAGCATTCTTATCCCCATTTTACAGAGGAGGAAGCTGAGGTCAAAGAGAGTCATTATCAGTCTCATCCTCCCACATCTGGCCTTTATGTGGAAAGTAGCTACAGGACACCCTGGAGCAATATGCAACACTCACTGGGGTGAGAAAGAGCCCTATATCTCTCTCATTCATCCCAGGGCAGTTCAGCCCCCACCATGGGGCACCCACACCCTCAGCTGAGTCCCAGACACCTGAAGGTAGGACCTTGCTCTCATAGCCATATTCTTCTAGGTCTTCTGCTCTATTAAAAGATGCAGAAGCCCCATAATAACTTCAGGTTTCCATGGCAACTGTGATGCATTGACTTGTCCTCTATATCTCACAAGCCTTTGCATAGTTCCTTTGCCTATAGCTGAAAGCAAAATACCTTCACACTTTAGACCACCACTTGCAAAAGCATACTCACTAGAGGAACTAGGCTGGGACCCAGGCAATTGGGGGAACTCTGCCCAGTTTGGTAGAAGAAAGCAGGTCCCTGTGGTCAAAAATTTTATTTGTTTAAAAGTGACAGTAGAGGAGTATCACCAGTATCCAGAGACCCAGGAGGTACCCCAGGGCTCTTGGTGATGAACTAGCCCTCTGAGAGTGAACTTGCAAAACTCACACATCATGCTAAGTGGTTAGTCATCTGTGGCGGAAAACTAGAGACTATCTATAATCATATTTATGATTAAAATGATCTAAAATACCATAAAATGTCATTTAAGGAATCTCACATTTATTTCATGGAAGCAGGCCTATAATAATATAATCATTTAGTAGGCAGACATCTAGTCAATTCAATAATACATTGGGTTACCCTGGAAAATTTTTATCTTACATTTTGGATACTTTTTCCATGTGAAGAGACATCCATGAAAAACAAACAAACAAACAAACATGTAGCCTCTCTATACACTCCCTCACTCCTTCTCTATCACAGGAATGACTTAACTGATTGGTAAATCTGAAAGGAGAAATGGGTTGTTCAACCCAGGTCCTCTCCCTTCAAAATTCTAAATAGTAAGCTGCCCTTCTGGGCAATCATTCTGCTCTGTCCTCAGTGATGGGTCTTACAACAGGCCTACAGCTTTACTCCCCTTTCTGTGCCTCACTGGCTCCTCAACTCTTTCTACGGTCTTGCTTTACAATGCTTTCGTGTTTAAGAAGCCCCCAAAATCCTTTCTGCTCTTTGTCTGAACTCTAAACCAACTAAAAAAAAAATCACAAAAAACTAATAAGCATAATACATTGACCTTATTCCTCATAAAAGTGATATTGGACAATATGACTTAGATTTACTGTCACATGGGCTTTCTATGAATGAACCCCAGAACTGGACAGATTAGTCCATCCAGCAGTGCTGCACTGGGACAGTCACAAAGGTCAAGGAGTGCAATGAACAGTTAACCACGTGCTGTCTCCTGAGGAGCCCTGACTATGTGTACCCAAGGAAAGTAATCTCCTTGCCAAGGGCTATCCCTGTAGCAGGAGAAAGTATCTCAGGACACCTTCTTTGAAAAACAGTTCACAAGTGGTAGATATCCCTTGTCTCAAAAGCATATTCATCAAGCAACCTGCTGAAGATATGATTTTCCATATGGCTTGGGAGTAGCATGTAGTAACAGCCTCTGAATTCCTTAAAATGAGTAATTGCAGTGGAAGCTCCTTTTATGGAGGGAGATTTGAATTAGGTTCTAAATTCCAAGAGCGGGTTGAAAATCATATATTGTGAAATTTTCCCTTGAAAAATCACTTCAAGAAGGAATTGAGGAAATGTTCATAATTCAATACCCACACATAAACTCATATGCAGATTATGGCAAAATTTATAACAAAGTCCTACCAAGGCTTTAAGGCTAACAGAATCTCTACAAATTCCAGTATAATAGATTAGAGAAAAAGAGGGAAAGTTCACCAAATCCACATGTTTTGGATATTCATTTCTACTTAACAAAACGTCCCAAACAATAGCCATTTATTATCTCTCAGGATTTTGTGTGTTCACTAGGCTCCGCTGGATGATTTCTGCTCAATGTGGTATCTATCACCAGGGACTGCAATCATCTGAATACAGACAAATGCATCCTGGGACTTCCAAAAAAGCTCACTGACATGGATGACTGATGCTGGCATCTGCTGGCAGCTCAGCGGGGGCTACTGTGTAGAGCACCTTGGTTTAATACAGAGTCTTCCGTGGGAAGCATAGAAAGATAAAACACAGTACATCTAGGTAAATCTGAATGTTTTAGTGTATATAATTTTGTTTATCTGAAGTTCAAATTCAATTAGTCATACTGTTTTGTTTTGTTTTGTTTTAAATCTGGAAAGTCTAAGGGGTGACCCTGGGAATCCGTAAGTTTAATGACCATCTGACATGATTCTTCCAATGGGAAAGGTCTGGCAAAAACAAGCAGATCAGATTGTCAAAAAAAAAAAAAAAAAAGACAAAACCTGGTAACACCTGGTGTTTGTGGAATAAAGGGGCAATGAACACTTGGATACATGTTGGTGCCAAATTGGTATATATATTTTTTGAGGCCCACATTATTACAACTTCATAACTTGAATGGCCTTTAATACAGAAGTCCTATTTCACCAACAAAAGAGTTTCAGGTGAGGGTTTAGAAAGGGATCCCAAAGTGATTCTGACCTGCAATTTGGTTAAGGAAGCTTGGGTGAGGGGGCAGGTTAGGAGTCATATGAACTTTTGGCCCCAAAGAGGAAAGACAGCTAATATTTACGAAGCCGATTTTTAGCCAAGCCTAGTGCTACATTCTTCACGTTAGTAGTTGGAATTAACCCACACAACAGCCCTGCTAGTGAGGTATTGCTATTCTCTCTCCACAGATGGATGTGACTACAAAGCACATATTCCTTACCAGAGAAGGATGGCAAAGACATTGCTCACCAGGCCTACTGCTAGAGCCAGGAATAGAATCTGTCAATGTGGGCACCCTGGGGTGCTGGTGGCATTTCCAGAAAGGATCCAAGTTTGGTGACCCTTCCCCTTGCTTCAGGAATGGTTTGTGGCAGAGC
>JAKFHT010001450.1:0-29279 GCA_023783455.1 Erythrocebus patas | reverse complement strand
ACACTTTCTTTTCATTGAGAAGTTTGCTAACACTGTTTTTGTGGAATCTGCAAAGGATATTTGGAAGCCCATAGAGGGCTATCGTGAAAAAGGAAATATCTTCCGTTCAAAACTAGAAGGAAGCTTTCTGAGAAACTGCTCTGTGTTCTGTTAATTCATCTCACAGAGTTACATCTTTCCCATCAAGGAGACTTTCGCTAAGGCTGTTCTTGTGGAATTGGCAAAGGATATTTGGAAGCCCATAGAGGCTATGGTGAAAAAGGAAATATCTTCCGCTTCAAAACTGGAAAGAAGCTTGAGAAACTGCTCTGTGTTCAGTTAATTCATCTCACAGAGTTACATCTTTCCCTTCAAGAAGCCTTTCGCTAAGGCTGTTCTTGTGGAATTGGCAAAGGGATATTTGGAAGCCCATAGAGGGCTATGGTGAAAAAGGAAATATCTTCCGTTCAAAACTGGAAAGAAGCTTTCTGAGAAACCGCCCTGTGCACCGTTAGTTCGTCTCACAGAGTTACATCTTTCCTTTCAAGAAGCCTTTCGCTAAGGCTGTTCTTGTGGAATTGGCAAAGGGATATTTGGAAGCCCATAGAGGGCTATGGTGAAAAAGGAAACATCTTCGGTTCAAAACTGGAAAGAAGCTTTCTGAGAAACTGCTCTGTGCACCGTTAGTTCATCTCACAGAGTTCCATCTTTCCCTTCAAGAAGCCTTCGCTAAGGCTGTTCTTGTGGAACTGGGGATATTTGGAAGCCCATAGAGGGCTATGGTGAAAAAGGAAATATCTTCCGCTCAAAACTGGAAAGAAGCTTGAGAAACTGCTCTGTGTTCTGTTAATTCATCTCACAGAGTTACATCTTTCCCTTCAAGAAGTTTCATGGAGCAGTTTGATAACACTGTTTTCTTGAATCTGCAAAGGGATATTCAGGACCACATTGAGGTCCATGGTGAAAAAGAAAATATCCTCAAATAAAAACTAGAAAGAATCTTTCTGAGAAACCGTTTTGTGATGTGTGAATTCATCTCACCAAGTTACACTGTTCTTTTCATTGAGCAGTTACCTCACATATTTTTCGTGGAATATGCAAAGGGATATTTGGCAGTGCATTGAACTCTATATTCACAAAGGAAATGTCCTCAGATAAAAACCAAAAACAAGCTTTCTGAGAAACTGCTTTGTGATGTCTGAATTTATCTGAGTTACACTGTTTTTTACATAGAGCAGTTTGCTAACACTGTATTCTTGGAATCTGCAATGGGATTTTTCGGAGTGCATTGAAACTTATGGTGACAAAGGAAATATCCTCATATAAAAACTAGAAAGCAGCTTTCTGAGAAACTGCTTTGTGATGTGCTGATTCATCTCACAGTGCCGCACAATCCTTTTCTAGGATCAGTTTTGTAGAAGTGTTTTTGGGGAATCTGAGAAGGGACACTTTGAAATGCATTGAAACCTTCGGTGACAAAGGAAATATCCTCAGATAAAATCTAGAAAGAAACTTTTTGAAAAAGTTCTTGGTGATGTGTGAATTCATCTCACAGAGATATACTGTTCTTTTCATTGAGATGTTTGCTAACATTTTTTTCATGGAATGTGCGATGGGATATTCCAGATCGCATTGAGGAATATAGTGAAAAAGAAAACATCCTCATATAAAAACAAGAAAGAATCTTTCTGAGAAACAGCTTTGTGATGTGTGAACTCATCTCACAGAGTTACACCTTTCTTTTCATGGAACAGTTTGTTGGCACTGTTTTTGGGGAATCAGAGAAGGATATTTTGGATTGGCATTGAAGCCTGGTGACAAAGAAATATCCTCAGAAAAAAACTAGAAATGAAGCTTTCTGAGAAACTGCTTGTGATGTGTGAATTCATCTCACAGAGCTACACGATTCTTTTCTTGGAGCTGTTTTCTAACATTGTTTTTGTGGAATCTGCAATAGGATATTTGGAAGTGCATTGAAGCCTATGGTGACAAAGGAAATATCCTTAGACTAAAATTAGAAGGAAGCTTTCTGAGAAACAGCTTTGTGATGTGTGAATTCATCTCTCAGATTTACCCCTTTCTTTTCATGGAGCACTTAGCTAACACTATTTTCGTGGAATCTACATGGATATCTGGGAGCACATTGAGGCCTATGTTGTAAAAGGAAATATCCTCAGATAAAAACTGGAAAGAAGTTTTCTGAGAAACTGCGTTGTGATTTATGAATTCATCTCACAGAGTTACTCAATTCTTTTCATGGAGCAGTTTGATAGCACTGTTTTGGGGAATCTTAGAAGGGATATTTTGGAGCACTTTGAGGCCTAGGGTGAAAAAGGAAACACCCTCACATAAAAACTAGAAAGATGCCTTCTGAGAAACTGCTTTGTGATGTGTGAATTCATCTCACAGAGTTACACCATACTTTTCATTGAGCAATTTGATAACACTGTTTTCGTGGAATCTGCAATAGGATATTTGGGAGCACATTGAAGCCTATGGTGACAAAGGAAATATCCTCAGATAAAAGCTGGAAAGAATCTTCCTTAGAAACTGCTTTTCTATTTGTGAATTTATCTCATAGAGTTACACGACTGCTTTCATGGATCAGTTTGGTAGCCCTGTTTTAGGGGAATCTGAGAAGGGATATTTTGAATCACATTGAAGCCTATGGTGAGAGAGGAAATCTCCTCAAATAAAAACTAGAAAGAAGCTTTCTGATAAACTTGTATGTGATTTCTGAATTCATCTCATGTCTCTAGACCATTTTTTCCATTGAGCAGTTTGATAACACTGTCTTTCTGCAAACTGCAAGAGGATATTTGGGAGCTAATTGAAGCCTATGGTAACAAGGGAAATATCCTCAGACAAAAACCAAAAAGATGCTTTCTGAGAGACTGCTTTGTGATGTGTGAATTCATCTCACAGAGTTACACTTTTTTTCATTGAGCAGTTTGTAACACTGCTTTTTTGGAATCTGCAAAGGATATTCTGATGCATTGAAGCCTATGGTGACAAAGAAATATCCTCAGATAAAAACTAGAAAGAAGCTTTCTGAGAAACTTTTGTGATTTTGAATTCATCTCACAGAGTTGCATTATTCTTTCCTGGATCAGTTTGGTAGCACTGTTTTAGGGGAATCTGAGAAGGGATATTTTGAATCACATTGAAGCCTATGGTGACAAAGGAAATATCCTCAGATAAAAACTAGAAAGAAGCTTTCTGATAAACTTGTATGTGATTTCTGAATTCATCTCTCAGAGTTACACCTTTTCATTGAGCAGTTTGATAACACTGTTTTCTGGAATCTGCAAAGGATATTTGGGAGCTAATTGAAGCCTATGGTAACAAGGGAAATATCCTCAGACAAAAACCAAAAAGATGCTTTCTGAGAGACTGCTTTGTGATGTGTGAATTTATCTCACAGAGTTACACTGTTGTTTTCATTGAGCAGTTTGTTAATACTGCTGGAATCTGCAAAGGATATTTGGAGCATTGAAGCCTATGGTGACAAAGAAAATATCCTCAGACAAAAACTAGAAAGAAGCTTCCTGAGAACCTGCTATGTGATTTTTGAATTCATCTCAGAGAATTACATCTTTCTTCTCATGGAGCAGATTGGTAGCACTGTTTTGGGGGAATCTGAGAATGGATATTGTGGATGGCATTGAAGTCTGTGGTGTAAAAGTAAATGTTCTCAGATGAAAACTAGAAGGAAGCTTTCTGAGAAACAGCTTAGTGATTGTGAATTCGTCCCATAGAATTACACCTTACTTTTCATGGAGCAGTTTTTTAACACTGTTTTTGTGGAATCTGCAATTAGATATTTTGAAGCACATTGAGGCTTATGGTTTCAAAGGAAATATCCTCATATAAAAACTAGAAGAAGCTTTCTGAGAAACTGCTTTGTGATGTGTTAATTCATCTCACAGAGTTACACGATTCTTTTCATGGATCAGTTTGGTAGCACTGTTTCTGGGGAATCTGAGTAGGAATATTTGGGATCACATTGAAGCCTATGGTGAAAAGAAAATATTCTCAGACAAAAGTAGAAAGAAGCTTTCTGAGAAAGTCTTTTGTGATGTGTGAACTCATCTCTCTGTGTTGCACCGTTCTTTTCATTGAGCAGTTTGATAACACTCTTTTTGAGGAATTTGCAACAGGTTATTTGGGAGAGCAATGAAGGCTATGGTGACAAAAGAAATATCGTCAGATAAAAACTTGAAAGAAGCTTTCTGAGAAACTTCTTTGTGATGTGTGAATTCATTCACAGAGTTACACATTCTTTTCATAGAACAGTTTCTAACACTGTTTTGTGGAATCTGCACATTGATATTTTGACATTGAGCCTATGGTGACAAAGGAAATATCCTCAGATAAAACTTGAAAGAAGCTTTCTGAGAAACTGCTTTGTGATGTATGAATTCATCTCACAAGAGTTACATTTTCTTTTCATAGAACAGTTTCTAACACTGTTTTGTGGAATCTGCATTGATATTTTGATCATTGAGGCCTATGGTGACAAAGGAAATATCCTCAGTTAAAAACTAGAAAGATGCTTTCTGAGAAACTGCTTTGTGATGTGTGAATTCATCTCACAGAGATACACCATTCTTTTCATTGAGCAGTTTGTTAATACTGTTTTTGTGGAATCTGCAAAGGATATTTTGGAGTATTGAAGTTAAGGTGACAAAGGAAATATCCTCAGATAAAAGTAGAAAGAATCTCTGAGAAACTTTTTATGTGTGAATTCATCTCACAGAGTTACATCCTTTTCTTGAATGAGTTTGTAACACTGTTTTGTGGAATCTGCAAAGGGATATTTGGGAGCACATTGAGGCCTATGGTGACAAAAGAAATATCGTCAGATAAAAACTTGAAAGAAGCTTTCTGAGAAACTTCTTTGTGACGTATGAATTTATTACAAGGAGATACATTTTTCTTTTCATAGAACAGATTTCTAACACTGTTTTTGTGGAATCTGCACATTGATATTTTTGCACACATTGAGGCCTATGGTGTAAAAGGAAATATCCTCAGTTAAAAACTAGAAAGATGCTTTCTGAGGAACTGCTTTGTGATGTGTGAATTTATCTCACAGAGATACACCATTCCTTTCGTTGAGCAGTTTGTTAATACTGTTTTTGTGGAATCTGCAAAGGAATATTTTGGAGAGTATTGAAGTTAAGGTGACAAAGGAAATACCCTCATATAAAAAGTAGAAAGAATCTCTCAAAGAAACACTTTCTAATGTGTTAATTCATCTCACAGAGTTACAAGATCCTTTTCTTGAATGAGTTTGTTAGCACTGTGTTTGTGGAATCTACAAAGGGATATTGGGCAGCTCAAGGAGGCTTATAGTGAAAAAGGGAATATACTCAGATAAAAACTAGAAAGAAGCTTGCTGAGAAAGTTCTTTGTGATGTGTGATTTCATCACACAGAGTTACATCTTTCTTTTCATGGAGTAGTTTGTGAACACTGTTTTTGAGGAATCTGCAAAGGGATATTTGGGAGCACATTGAGGACTATGGTGAAAAAGGAAATATCCTCAGATAAAAATTCGAAAGAAGCTTTCTGAGAAACTGCTTTGTGATGTGTGAATTCATCTCACAGAGCTACATTGTTTTTTTCATTGAGAAGTTTGCTAACACTGTTTTCATGGAATCTGCAAAGGGATATACAGGAGCACATTGAGGACTATGGTGAAAAGCGAAATATTCTCAGATAAAAACTAGAAAGAAGCTTTCTGATAAACTGCTTTGTGATTTGTGAATTCTTCTTACAGAGTTACACGATTCTCTCCATGGATCAGTTTGGTAGCACTGTTTTTGTGGTATCTGAGAAGGGATATTTTGGATCCCATTGAAACCTGAGGAAATAGCTTCAGATAAAAACTAGAAAGAAGCTTACTGAGAGAGTTCTTTGTGATGTGTGAGTTCATCTCACTGAAATACAGCTTTTTTATTATGGAGCAGCTTGCTAACACTACTATCATGAAATTTGCAAAGGGATATTTTGGAGCACATTGTGCCCAACAGTGTAAAAGGAAGTAACTGCAGATAAAAACTAGAAACAAGCTTTCTGAGAAACTGCTTTGAGATGTGTGAATTCATCTCGAAGTGTTATACCATTCTCCTCATAGAGCAGTTTGCTAACACTGTTTTCATGGAATCTGCAAAGGAATATATGGGAGTGCACTGAGGCCTGTGGTGAAAAAGGAAATATCCTCAGATAAAAACTAGAAAGAAGCTTTCTAAGAAACAGCCTTGTGATGTGTGAATTCGTCTCACAGAGTTACACTTTGTTTTACATTGAGAGTTTGCTAACACTGTTTTCTTGGAATCTGCAACTGGATATATTGGAGCACTTTGAAGCTTATGGTGACAAGGAAATATCCTCAGACAAAAACTAGAAAGAAGCTCTCTGAGAAACTGTTTCATGATTTGGTAATTCATCTAACAGAGTAACACGATTCTTTCCATGAAGCAGTTTGATAGCACTATTTTTGGGGAATCCGAAAAGGGATATTTTGGATACCAATGAAGCCTAAGGTGACAAAGGATATATCATCAGATAAAAATTAGAAAGAAGCTTTCTGGGAAACTTCTTTGTGACGTGTGAATTCATCTCACACAGTTACACCTTTTCTTTCATGGAGCAGTTTCCTAACTCACTTTTCCTGGAATCTGCAAAGGGATAATTGGGAGTGGATTGAGGCCTACATTGAAAAAGGAAATATCCTCAGGTACAAACTAGAAAATAGCCTTCTGAGAAATGGCTTTGTGATGTGTGAATTCATCTCACAGAGCTACACCTTTCTTTTCATGAAGCAGTTTGGAAACACTGTTTTTGTGTAATCTGCAAAGGAATATTCAGGATCGCATAGGGTTCCATGGCGAAAAAGGAAATATTTTCAGGTAAAAACTGCAGAGAAGATTTCTGAGAAACTCCTTTGTGATAAGTGTAATCATCTCACAGTGTTACATTGTTATTTTCATTCAGCAGTTTGCTAACACTGTTTTCATGGAACCTGCAATAGGATATTTTGGAGCACATTGAAGCTATGGTGACAAGTGAAATATCCTTAGACAAAAACTAGAAAGAAGTTTTCTGAGAGACTGCTTTGTTATTTATTAATTCATCTCACAGAGTTTAATGATTCTATTCATGGACCAGTTAGGTAGCACTGTTTTTGGGGAATCTGAGAAGGGATGTTTTGGATTGCATTGAAGTCAATGGTGACAAAGGAAATGTCCTCAGGTAAAAATTAGAAAGACGCTTTCTGAGAAAGTTCTTTGTGATGTGTGAATTCATCTTACAGAGTTACAACTTTCCTTTCCTGGAGCAGTTTGCTAACACTAATTTCTTGGAGTCTGCAATGGGATAATCTGGAGTGCTTTGAGGTTTATATGAAAAAGGAAATATCCTCAGATAAAAACTAGAAAGTATTTTTCTGAGAAACAGTTTTGTGATGTGTGAATTCATCTTACAGAGTTGCACCATTGTTTTCACTGAGCGTTTTGATAACACTGATTTCATGGAAACTGCAATAGGATATTTGGGAATACATTGAAGCCTACGTTGACAAAGGAAATATCCTCAGATAAAAACCAAAAAGAAACTTACTGTGAAGGTGCTTTGTCATGTGTGAATTCATCTCGGAGAACTATACCATTCTTTTCATTGAGAAGTTTGCTAACACTGTTTTCATTTAATTTGAAATGGCATATTCGTGAATGCCTTGAGGATTACAGTGAAAAAGGAAATATTTTCTGATAAAAACTAGAGAGAAGCTTTCTGAGAAACATCTTTGTGATATGTGAATTCATTTCACAGAGTTACTGCACTCTTTTCAAGGAACAGTTTCATAGCACTGTTTTTGGGGAATCTGAGAAGGGATATTATGGGTCGCATTGAAACCTATATTGACAAAGGAAATATCCTCAGATAAAAACTAAAAAAGAAACTTGTTGAGAAACTGCTTTGTGATGTGTGAATTCATCTAACAGAGTTACACTGTTGTTTTCATAGAGAAGTTTGATAACACTCTTTTCGTGGAATCTGCAATAGGATATTTGGGAGCGCACTGAAGCCTATGGTGACAATGGAAATATCCTCAGACAAAAACCAAAAAGAAGCTTTTTGAGAAACTGCTTTGTGATGTGTGAAATCATCTCACAGGTTTGCACCTTTCTTTTCATGAACCAGTTTACAACACTATTTTCCTGGAATCTACAAAGGGATATTAGTGAGCGCATTGAGGCAAATGGTGAAAAAGAAAATATCCTCACATAAAAACTGGAAAGAAGTTTTCTGAGAAGCATTTTTGTGATGTGTATTCACCTCACAGAGTTACACTATTCTTTTCATGAGCAGTTTGGTAGCACTGTTTTTGGGGAATCTGAGAAGGGATATTTTGGATCACAATGAAGCCTATGGTGACAAAGGAAATATCCTCAGATAAAAACCAGAAAGAAGCTTTCTGAGAAAGTTCTTTGTGATGTGTGAATTCATCTCACAGAGATACACGATTTTTTTTTCATGGAGTAGTTTGTTGATACTGTTTTTGTGGAATCTGTAAAGGGATATTTGAGAGTGCATTGAGGTCTATGGTGAAAAAGGAAATATCCTCACATAAAAACTAGAAAGATGCATTCTGAGAAACTGTATGTGATGTGTGAATTCATCTCAGAGAGATACACTGTTCTTTGCCTTGGACAGTTTGCTTACTCTGTTTTCTTGGAATCTACAATCTGATATATCAGAGCGCATTGAAGCTTATGGTAACAAAGGAAATATCCTCAGATAAAATCTGCAAAGGAGCTTACTGAGAAACTGCTTTGTGATGTGTTAATTCATCTCACAGAGTTTCACAATTCTTTTCATATAGCAGTTTGGTAGCACTTTTTTTAGGGAATCTGAGAAGGGATGTTTTGAATGGCATTTAAACCTATGGTGACAAAGGAAATATCCTCAGAAAAAATCTAGAAAGAATCTTTCTGAGAAAGTTCTTTATGATGTGTGAATTCCTCTCACAGAGTTACATCTTTCTTTTCATGAAGCAGTTTGGAAAAAACTGTTTTCATGGAATCTGCACATGGATATTTGGGATGGCATTGAGACCTATAGTGAGTAAGAAAATATCCTGTCATAAAAACTAGAAAGAAGCTTTCTGAGAACCTGCTTTGTGACGTTTTAATTCATCTCACAGAGTAACATTGTTCTTTTCATTCAGCAGTTAGCTAACACTCTTTTTGTGGAATCTGCAGTAGGATATTTGGGAATGCATTAAAGCTTATGGTGACAAAGGAAATATCTTCAGATAAAAAACAAAAAGAAACTTTTTGAGAAACTGCTTTGTGATGTGTGAATTCATCTCAAAGAGTCACACTGTTCTTTTCATTGAGTAGTTTGCTAACACTGTTTTCTTGGAATCTGCAATGGGATATTTCAGAGTGCATTGAAGCCTAAGGTGACAAAGGAAATATGCTCAGACAAAAACTAGAAAGAAGTTTTCTGAGAAAACCCTTTGTGACTTGTGAATTCATCTTACAGAGCTACGTGATTCTATTCATGGAACAGTTTGGTAGCACTGTTTTTGTGAATCTGAGAAGGGATATTTTGGATTGCATAGAAACCTTTGATGACAAAGGAAATAGTCACAGGTAAAAACTATAAAGATACTTTCTGAGAACGTTTTTGTGATGTGTGAATTCATCTTACAGAGTTACACTTTTCTCGTCATAAAACAGTTTGGTAACATGGTTTTTGGGGAATCTGAGAATGAATATTTAGATCACATTGAATCCTATGGTGAAAAAGGAAATATCCTGAGATGAAAACTAAAAAGAAGATTTCTGAGAAACTGTTTGTGATGTGAAAATTCATCTCACAGATTTACACTATTTATTTTGTTGAGCAGTTTGCTAACACTGTATTCTTGAAATCTGCAATGGAATATTTCAGAGCACATTGAGGCTTATAGTGAAAAAGGAAATATCATCAGATAAAAACTACAAAGAAGCTTTCTGGGAAACTGCTTTGTGATGTGTGAATTCAACTCCCAGAGTTATACCATTCTCTCCATTGAGAAGTTTGTGAACACTTTTTTTGCTTAATCTGCAATGGAATATTCAGGAGTGCTTTGAGGAATATGGTGAAAAAGGAAATATCCTCAGATAAAAACTAATAAGAGTTTTTCTGTGAAACATCTTTGTGATATGTGAACTCATCTCACAGAGTTACACCATTCTTTTCAAGGAACAGTTTGGTAGCACTGTTTTTGAGGAATCTGAGAAGCGATATTTTGGGGTGCTTTGAAGCCTTTCTTGAAGTATCCTCAGATAAAACTAGAAGTAACCTTTCTGAGAAACTACTTTATGATATGTGAATTCATCCCAGAGAATTACACTGTTGTTTTCATTCAGCAGTTTGATAACACTGTTTTCATGGAATCTGCAATAGGATATTTCGGAGTGCATTGAAGCCTATGGTTACAAAGGAAATATCCTCAGACAAAAACCAAAAAGAATCTTTCTGAGAAACTGCTTTGTGATGTGTGAATTCATCTCACTGATTTATACCTTCCTTTTCATGGAGCAGTTTGCTAACACTGTTTTCATGGAATCTGCAAAGGGATATTTGGAGCGCATTGAAGCCTATGGTGACAAAGGAAATATCCTCAGACAAAAACTAGAAAGAAACTTTCTGAAAAACTGCTTTGTGATTTGTGAATTCATCTCACAGAGTTACACGATTCTTTTCATGGAGCAGTTTTGTGGCACTGTTTTGGGGGAATCTGAGAAGGGACATATTGGATCGCTTTGAAGTCTATGGTGACAAAGGAAATATCCTTAGTTAAAACCTAGAAAGAAACTTCCTGAGAAAGTTCTTTGTGATGTGTGAATTCTTCCCGTATAGTTATACCTTACTTTTCCTGGAGCAACTTGCTAACTGTGTTTTCATGGAATCTGCAATGGGATATTCTGGAGTGCTTTAATGCCTATAGTGAAAAAGGGAATATTCTCAGACAAAAACTAGAAAGAAGCTTTATGAGAAAGTACTTTGTGATGTGTGAATTCATGTCCCAAAGTTACACTGTTCCTTGCATTGAGCAGTTTGCTTACACTGTTTTCTTGGAATCTGCAATCGGATATTTTGGAGCACATTGAAGCTTATGGTGAAAACAGAAATATCCTCAGATAAAAACTAGAAAGAAGCTTTCTGAGAAAGTTCTTTGTGATGTGTTATTTCATCTCATAGAGTTACATGATTCTTTTTATGGAACAGTTTTGTAGCACTGTTTTTGGTGAATCTGAGAAGTGATATTTTGGATCACTTTGAAGCCTATGGTGAAAAAGGAAATATCATCAGATAAAAACTAGAAAGAAGCTTTCTGAGAAAGTTCTTTGTGATGTGAATTCAACAAACAGAGTTACACTTTCTTTTCATGGAGCAGTTTGTAACACTGTTTTTGGAATCTGCAAAGGATATTTTGGAGTGTTTTGAGGCCAATGGTGAAGAATTAAATATCCTCAGATAAAAAGTAGAAAGAAGAATTCTGAGAAACTGCTTTGTGTTGTGTGCATTAATCCCACATAGTTACAACTTTCTTTTCATAGAGCAGTTTGCTAACATTGTTTTCTTGTATTCTGCAAGGGAATATTTTGGAGCGCATTGAAGCTTATGGTGAAAAAGGAAATATCCTCATATAAAAACTACAAGGAAGCTTTCTGAGAAACTGCTTTGTGATGTGTTAATTCATCTCACAGTGCTACACGATTCTTTTCATGGATCTGTTTGGTAGCACTGTTTTTGGGACATTTGAGAAGGGATATTTTTGATGGCAATGAAGGTTATGATGACAAAAGAAATATCCTCAGAAAAAAACTAGAAAGAAACTTTCTGAGAAAGTTATTTGTGATGTGTGAATAAAAACTAGAGAGAAGCTTTCTGAGAAACTGAATTGTGATTTGTGAATTCATCTCACACAGCTACACCATCCTTTTCATTCAGCAGTTTGATAACACTGTTTTTGTGGAATCTGCAATAGGATATTTTGGAGCACACTGAAGCCTATGGTGACAAAGGAAATATCCTCAGATAAAAACTAGAAAGAATGTTTTTGAGAAAGTTCTTTGTGATGTGTGAATTCAACTCACAGAGTTACACCTTCCTTTTCATGGAGGAGTTTGCAAACACTGTTTTCATGGAATCTGCAAAGGGATATTTGGGAGTGCTTTGAGGCCAATGGTGAAAAATTAAATATCCTCAGATAAAAAGTAGAAAGAAGAATTCTGAGAAACTGCTTTGTGATGTGTGCATTCATCACACAGAGTTACACCTTTCTTTTCATTGAGCAGTTTGCTAACATTGTTTTCTTGTATTCTGCAATGGGATATTTTGGAGCGCATTGAAGCTTATGGTGAAAAAGGAAATATCCTCATATAAAAACTAGAAGGAAGCTTTCTGAGAAACTGCTTTGTGATGTGTTAATTCATCTCACAGTGCTACACGATTCTTTTCATGGATCAGTTTGGTAGCACTGTTTTTGGGGCATTTGAGAAGGGATATTTTGGATCGCAATGAAGGTTATGATGACAAAGGAAATATCCTCAGAAAAAACTAGAAAGAAGCTTTCTGAGAAAGTTATTTGTGATGTGTGAATAAAAACTAGAGAGAAGCTTTCTGAGAAACTGAATTGTGATTTGTGAATTCATCTCACACAGCTACACCATCCTTTTCATTGAGCAGTTTTATAACACTTTTTGTGGAATCTGCAATAGGATATTTCGGAGCACATTGAAGTCTATGGAGACAAAGGAAATATCCTCAGATAAAAACCAAAAAGAAGGTTTCTGAGAAACTGCTTTGTGATGTTTCAATTCATCTCACAGAGTTACACTGTTCTTTTCATTGAGCAGTTTGCTAACACTATTTTCTTTTAATCTGCAGTGGGATATTTTGGAGTGCATTGAAGCTTATGGTGACAAAGGAAATAACCTCAGACAAAAACTAGAAAGAAGCTTTCTGAGAAATTGCTTTGTGATTTGTGAATTCATCTCACAGAGTTACACCTTTCTGTTTATGGATCAGTTTGCTAACACTGTTTTCGTGGAATCTGCAAGGATATTTGGGAGTGCATTGAGGTCTATGGTGAAAATAAAAATATCATCAGAATAAATCTAGAAAGAAGCTTTCTGAGAAACTGCTTCATGATAGGTGAATTCATCTCAGAGAGTTACACCATTCTTTTCTTTGAGCCGTTTGATTATACTGTTTTCATGGAGTCTACAAAAGGTTATTTCCGAATGCATTGAAGTCTATGGTGACAAAGGAAATATACCCATAGAAATACCAAAAAGAAGCTTTCTGAGAAACTACTTTGTGATGTGTGAATTCCACTCACAGATTTACCCTGTTTTTTTCATTCAGCTATTTGATAACATTGTTTCTTGGAATCCCTCATGGGATATTTTGGAGTTCTTTGAACCTTATTGTGAAAAAGTTAATATCCTCAGACAAAAACAAGAAAGAAACATTCTGAAAAACTGTTTTCTGATTTGTGAATTAATTGCACAGAGTCACACAACTCTTTTCATGGATCAGTTTGACAGCTCTGTTGTTGGGGAATCTGAGAAGGGATATTTTGGATCACATTGAAGCCTATGGTGACAAAGGAAATATCCTCAGATTAAAGCTAGAAAGAAGCTTTCTGAGAAAGTTCTTTGTCTTGTGTGAGTTAATCTCACAGAGTTACATTGATCTTTTCATGGCGCAGTTTGCTAACACTGCTTTCCTGTAATCTGCATAGGGATATTTGGGAGCGCCTTGAGGCCTATGGTAAAAAAGGAAATATCCTCAGGTAAACAATTCATTCATTTCAATTCAACCTTTCTGTTGATTGAGCAGTTTGGCATCTCTGTTTTTGTGGTATCTGAGAGGAGTTATTTGGGAGCACATTGAAGCCTATGGTGTAAAAGGAAATATCCCCAAATAAAAATTAGAAAGATGCTTTCTGGGAAACTGCTTTGTGATGGGTGAATTTTACTCACAGAATTACAATTTTCTTTCCATGGAGCAGTTTCTAACACTACTTTTGTAGAATCTGCAAAGGATATTCACAAGTGCCTTCAGGCATAAGGTTAAAAAGGAATTATTCTCAGAAAAAACGAGAAAGAAGCTTTCTGAGAAACTCCTTTGTGATTTGTGAATTCATCTCACAGAGTTACATGATTATTTTCATGGAGCAGTTTGGTAGCACTGTTTTGGGGAATCTGACAAGGGATATTTTGGATTGCATTGAAGCTTTGGTGACAAAGGAAATATCCTCAGATAAAATCTAGAAAGAAACTTTCTGAAAAAGTTCTTTGTGATGTGTGAATTCATCTCACAGAGTTACACCATTCTTTTCATTGAGAAGTTTTCTAACACATTTTTTTGGGAATCCACTATGGGATATTCAAGAGCACATTGAAGAATATGGTGAAAAAGGAAATATCCTCAGATAAAAACTAGAAAGAAGCTTTCTGAGAAACAATTTTGTGATGTGTGAATTCATCTCACAGAGTTACACCATTCTTTTCATGGAGCAGTTTGGTAGCACTGTTTTGTGGAATCTGAGAAGGGATATTTTGGATCACATTGAAGCCTATGGTGACAAAGGAAATATCCTCAGATAAAAACTAGAAAGAAGCTTTCTGAGAAACTTCTTTGTGATGTGTGAATTCATCTCACAGAGTTACACTTTCTTTTCATGAGCAGTTTGCTAACACTGCTTTCCTGTAATCTGCAAAGGGATATTTGGGAGCACATTGAGGCCTATGGTGAAAAAGGAAATATCCTCAGAAAAAACTAGAAAGAAGCTTTCTGAGAAACTGCTTTGTGATGTGTGAATTCATCTCACAGAGTTACACTGTTCTTTTCATTGAGTAGTTTGTTAACATTTTTTCGTGAATCTGCACAGGTTATTTGGGAGTGCATTGAGACCTATAGTGAAAAGGAAATACCTCAGATGAAAAGTAGAAAGAAGCTTGCTGAGAAACTGCTTTGTGATTTGTGAATTCATCTCACAGAGTTACACTGTTCTTTTCATTGAGCTTTTGGATAACACCTTTTCGTGGAATCTGCATTGGGATATTTTGGAGCATTGAAGCTTTTGGTGACAAAGAAAATATCCTCAAATAAAAACCAAAAGAACTTTCTGAGAAACTACTTTGTGATGGGAATTTATCTCACAGAGTTACACATTTTTTCAAGGCGCAGTCTGCCTATACTGTTTTTGTGGAATCTGCAAGGATATTTGAGCAATTGAGGAATGGTGAAAAGGAAATATCCTCAGATAAAAAGTAGAAAGAAGCTTTCTGAGAAACAGTTTGTGATGTGTTAATTCATCTCACAGAGTTACACGATTCTTTTAATGGAGCAGTTTGGTAGCACTGTTTTTGGGGAATCTGAGAAGGGATATTTTGGATCGCATTGAAGCTTTGGTGACAAAGGAAATATCCTCAGATAAAATCTAGAAAGAAACTTTCTGAAAAAGTTCTTTGTGATGTGTGAATTCATCTCACAGAGTTACACCATTCTTTTCATTGAGAAGTTTTCTAACACATTTTTTTGGAATCTGCTATGGGATATTTGAGAGTGTATTGAGGAATAAGGTGAAAAAGGAAATATCCTCAGATAAAAACTAGAAAGAAGCTTTCTCAGAAACAGTTTTGTGATGTGTTAATTGATTTCACAGAGTTACACCATTCTATCCATGTAGCAGTTTGGTAGCACTGTTTTTGGGGATCTGAGAAAGGATATTTTGCATCGCATTGAAGCCTATGTTGACAAAGGAAATATCCTCAGATAAAAACTAGACATAAGCTTTCTGGGAAGGTTCTTTGTGAATGTGAATTCATCTCACAGATGAATACCCTTTCATTCATAGAGCCATTTGCTAACACTGTTTTCGTGGAGTCTGTAAAGGGATATTGGGGAGCGTATTGAGGCCTATGGTGAAAAACTAAATATCCTTGGATAAAAACTAGAAAGCAGCTTTCTAAAAACTGCTTTGTGATGTGTGAATTCATCTCACAGAGTTACACTGTTCTTTTCATTGAGTAGTTTGTTAACATTTTTTCGTGGAATCTGCAAAGGGTTATTTGGGAGTGCATTGAGACCTATAGTGAAAAGGGAAATACCCTCAGATAAAAAGTAGAAAGAAGCTTTATGAGAAACTGCTTTGTGATGTGTGAATTCATCTCACAGAGTTACACTGTTATTTTCATTGAGCTGTTTGATAACACTGTTTTCGTGGAATCTGCATTGGGATATTTGGGAGCGCATTGAAGCTTTTGGTGACAAAGAAAATATCCTCAAATAAAAACCAAAAGAACTTTCTGAGAAACTACTTTGTGATCTGGGAATTCATCTCACAGAGTTACACATTTCTTTTCATGGAGCAGTCTGCCTACACTGTTTTTGTGGAATCTCTAAAGGCTTATATGGGAGCGCTTTGAGGCCTATGGTGAAAAAGGAAATATCCTCAGATAAAAACTAGAAAGAAGCTATCTGAGAAACTGCTTTGTCATGTGTGAATTCATCTCACAGAGTTACACTGTACTTTTCATTGAACAGTTCACTAACACTGTTTTCTTCAAATCGGTAATGGGATATTTTGGAGCACACAGAAGCGTATGGTGCAAAGGAAATATCCTTATATAAAAGTAGAAAGATGCTTTCTGAGAAACCACTTTGTGATGTGTTAACTCTTTGCACATGATTATTTTCATTTAGCTATTTGGTTGCACTGTTTTGGGGGAACCTGAGAAGGGATATTTTTGATTGCATTGAAGTCTGTGATGACAAAGTAAATACTATCAGATAAAAACTACAAAGAGGCTTTCTGAGAAAGTTATTTGTGATGTGTGAATTCATCTAACAGATTACACTGTCCTTTACATTGAGCAGTTTGATAACCGTGTTTTCATGGAAACTGCAAAAGGATATTTGGAAGCACATTGAATCATATGGTGACAAAGGAAATATCCTCAGGTAATAAACCAATAAGAAGCTTTCTGAGAGATTGCTTTGTGATGTGTAATTGATCTCACAGAGTTACACTGTTCTTTTCATTGAGCAGTTTACTAACACTGTTTTCTTGGAATCTGCAATGGGATATTTGGGGGTGCATTGAAGCTTACGGTGACAAAGTAAATATCCTCAGACAAAAACTAGACAGAAGTTTCCTGGGAAACTGTCTTGTGATGAGTCAATTCATGTCACAAATTTGAATCATTCTTTTCTTGGATCAGTTTGTTATCACTGTATTTGTGGAATCTCCAGAGGGATATTTGGGAGCACATAGAGTCCTAAGTTGATAAAATAAAATTCTTCAGGTAACAACTGGAAAGAAGCTATCAGAGAAACCCCTTTCTGATATGTGCATTCATCTCATAGAGCTAAAAGTTTCTTTTGAGGTAGCACTTTCTCAACACTGTTTTTGTGAAGTCTTGGAAGGGATATTTGGGAGCACATTGAAGCCTTTGGTGGAAAAGTATATATCCTCATATAAAAACTAGAAAGAAGCTTTCTGAGAAATCACTTTGTGATGTGTTAATTCGTCTCTCTGAGATACATGATTCTTTTCATGGAGCAGTTTGGTAGCACTGTTTCTGGGGATCTAAGAAAGGATATTTTGGATCACATTGAAGCCTATGGAAACAAAGGATATATCCTGAGATAAAATCTAACAAGAAGCTGAGAAAGTTCTTTGTGATGTGTGAATTCATCTCAGAGTTACACCGTTCTTTTCATTGAGCAGTTTGCTAACAATGTTTTCTTGGAATCTGCAATAGGATATTTGGGAGCACATTGAAGCCTATGGTGAAAATGGAAATACCCTTAGATAAAAACCAAAAATAAGCTTTCTGAGAAACTGCTTTGTGATGGCGGAATTCATCTCACAGGGTTACACTGTTCTTTTCATTGAGCAAACTGTTTAGAGTTATCTTGGAATCAGCAATGGAATATTTTACAGGGCATCGAAGCTTTGGGTGACAGAGAAAATATCCTCAGACAACAACTAGAACGAAGATTTCTGAGAAACTACTTTGTGATTTGTGAATTCATATCACAGTTTACACGATTATTGTCATGGAGCAGTTTGGTAGTACTGTTTTTATGGAATCTGCAAAGGGATATTCGGGAGATCCTAGAAACTTATGATGAAAAAGGAAATAACTTCAGATAAAAACTGGAGAGAAGCTTATCAAGAAATGATTTTCGTCTCATAGAGTTTAATCTTTTTGTTGATTGAGAAGTTCGGCATCACAGTTTTTGTGGTATCCAAGACGAGATATTTGGGAGCACATTGAAGCCAACAGTGAAACAGGAAATATTCCAAGAATTAAACTAGAAAGAAGTTTTCTAGAAACAGTTTTGCAGTGTGTTAAGTCAACTCACAAAGTTACACATTTCTTTTCATTGAGCAGTTTAGTAACACTGTTTTTGTGGAATCTGCAAAGGGATATTCGGGAGCACGTAGAGTCTAGTGGTGAAACAGGAAATATCTTCAGTTAGAAACTGGAGAGAAGCTTTCATAGAAATTCCTTGTGATGTGTGTATTCATCTCATAGAGCTAAACGTTTCTGTTGAGGGAGCAGTTTGGCATCACTGTTTTTGTGGTGTCTGAGAAGGGATATTTGGCAACACATTTAAGCCTTTGGTGGAAAAGGAAATATCCTCATATATAAACTAGAAAGAAGCTTCCTGAGAAAATACTACATGATGGGTCAATTTAGTTCACAGAGTTACATAATTCATTTTTATAGAGGAGTTTGTTAGCACTGTTTTTGTGGAATCAGCAGGGGGATATTTTGGAGTGCATGGAGTATAAGGTGAAAATAGAAAACGCTTCAGGTAATAACTGGAGAGAAACTTTCAGAGAAATTCCTTTGTGATATGTTCATTGGTTTCATAGAGCTAAACGTTTCTGTTGAGGGAGCAGTCTGGCATCACTGTTTTTGTGGTGTCAGAGAAGGGATACTTTGGAGTACATTGAAACCTATGGTGAAAAAGGAAATATCCTCAGAAAAAATCTGGAAAGAAGCTTCCTGAGAAAATACTTTATGATGGGTGAATTTGTCTCAGAGAATTAAACCTTTCTTTTCATTGCTCAGCTTGGTAGCACTGTTTTTGTGGAATCAGCAGTGGGATATTTGGGAGTGCATAGAGGCGTAATGGGAAAAAGGAATATTCTTCAGGTAAAACCTGGAGAGAAGATTTCTGAGAAGTTCCTTCTTGTTGTGTGCATTCATCTTACAGAGTCAAACGTTTGTGTTGAGGGAACACTTTGGCATCACTGTTTTTGTGGTGTGTGAGAAGAGATATTTTGGAGAGTATTGAAGTTAGTGGTGGAACAGAAAATATCTATTTATAAAAACTAGAAAGAAGCTTTCTGATAAACCACTTTATGATGTGTTGATTAATCTCACAGAGTTACACGATCCTTTTCAAGGAGCAGTTTGGTAGCACTGTTTTTGTTGAATCTGAGAAGGGATATTTTGGATTGCGTTGAAGCCTATGGTGACAAAGGAAATATCCTCAGATAAAAACAAGATGTGTGCATTCATCTCATAGAGTTAAACATTTCTGTTGAGGGAGTACTTTGGCATCACTGTTTTTCTGGTATCTGAGAAGGGATATTTAGGAGCTCATTGAAGCTTATGGTGGAAAAGGAAGTATCCACATATAAAAACTAGAAAGAAGCTTTCTGAGAAACCATTTTGTGATGTGTTACTTCAACTCACAGAGTTACATGATCCTTTTCAAGGAGCAGTTTGGTAGCAATCTTTTTGTTGAACTTGAGAAGGGATATTTTGGATCGCATTGAAGCCTATGGTGAAAAAGGAAATATAAACAGATAAAAACTAGAAAGATGCTTTCTGAGAAACTGCTTTGTGATGTGTGAATTCATCTCACAGAGTGACACCATTCTTTTCATTGAGCAGTTTGCTAGCACTGTTTTCTTGGAATATGCAATAGGATATTTGGGAGTGCATTGAAGCCTATGGTGACAAAGGAAATATCCTCAGTTAAAAACCAAAAATATGCATTCTGAGAAACTGCTTTCTGATGTGTGATTCATCTCACAGAGTTACACTATTCTTTTTATTCAGCACTTTGCTAACACTGTTTTCTTGGAATCTGCAATGGGATATTTTTTTTAGCACAATGAAGCTTACAGTGAAAAAGGAAATATTCACAGATGAAAACTGTGAAGAAGTGTTATGAAAAACTGCATTGTGATGTGTGAATGCAACTCACAGAGTTACACTTTTCATTGATCAGTTTGTTAACACAGGTTTGCTAACACAGTATTAGCAAACTGTTTCAGGAAGACTAAGTTGTAACTCTGTGAGATGAATTCAAACATCACAAAGAAGTTTCTCAGAAAGTTTCTTTCACGTTTTTAATTTAGGATATTTCCTTTATCAGTGTAGGCCTCAATGCATACCAAAGTATCCCTTTTCAGATTCCCCAAAGACAGTGGTAATACACTGCCCCAAAAAACGTAAATGTAATTCTGTGAGATGAATTTAAATATCACAAAGCAGTTTCTCAGAAAGCTTCTTTCTAGTTTTATCTAAGGATATTTTCTTTGCCACAGTAAGGATCATTGAGCTAAGAAATATCCCATTGCAGATTTTAAGAAAACAGTGTTAGCAAACTTATCAATGTAAAGAAAAGTGTAACTCTGTGAATCACATTCACAGGTCACAGTGCAGTTTCTCAGAACACCTCTTTCCAGTTTTTATCTGAGGATATTTCCTTTTTCACCACAGCCCTCAAAGTGTTCCAAAATATTAATTTCCAGATTCCACGAGAACAGAGTTAGCAAACGACTTCATGAAGAAAAAGGTGTAACTCTGTGAGATGAATTCACACATCACAAAGCAAACTGATCAACGAAGAGAAAAGTGTTACTCTGTGAGTTGCATTCACACATCAAAATGCAGTTTCTCAGATGCTTCTTTCCAATTTTTATCTGCGGATGTTTCCTTTTTCACCATAGGACTCAAAGCACTCCGAAATATCACTTTGTAGATTCCATGAAAACAGTGCTAGCAAACTGCTTCCTGAAGACTAAGTTGTAACTCTGTGAGACGAATTCACATATCACAAAGAAATTTCTCAGAAAGCTTCTTTCACATTTTTAATTCAGGATATTTCCTTTTTCAGCATAAGCTTCAATGCACACCAAATTATCCCGTCTCAGACACCCCAAAGACAGTGGTAATAGACTGCTCCATGAAACGTAAGTGTAATTCTGTGAGAAGAATTCACACATCACAAAGCAGTTTCTCAGAAAGGTTCATTCCAGTTTTTCTCTGAGGATATTTCCTTTGTCCTTATAGTCTTCAAACCCATCCGAAATATCAGTTCTCAGAATCCACAAAAACACGGCTAGCAAACAGCTGCATGAAGTAGTGGTGTAACTCTGTGGGATGAAGTCACATATCAGAAAACAATTTCTCAGAAAGCTTCCTTCACGTTTTTATCGGAGGATATTTCCTTTGTCACAATATGCTTCATTGCGCTAAGAAATATCCCATTACAGATTTCAAGAAAACTGTGTTAGCAAACTGATCAATGAAGAGGAAAGCGTAACTCTGTGAGTAGCATTCACTCATCACAATGCAGTTTCTCAGAATGCTTCTTTTCAGTTTGTATCTGACGATATTTCCTTTTTCACCATAGCCCTCTATGCCCTCCCAAAGATCACTTCTCTGATTCCATGAGAACAGTCTTAGCGAATGGCTTCATGAAGAGGAAAGTGGAACTCTGTGAGATGAATTCATATCACAAAAAACTCAGAAAGTTTCTGAGAAACGTTTTTAATTTAGGATATTTCCTATCAGTGTACCTCATGATGCATTCAAAGTATCTTTTCAGATTCCCAAGACAGTGGTAATACACTGCCCCAAAAACGTAAATGTAATTCTGTGAGATGAATTCATATCACAAAGCAGTTTCTCAAAAAGCTTCTTCTAGTATCTATATTTTCTTCATCTCACAAGTTACACTTCATTGAGCTAAGAAGTATCCATTGCAGTTTTAAGAAACAGTGTTAGCAAACTATCAATGAAAAAGTGTAACTCTGTGAATCACATCACAGGTCACAGTGCAGTTTCTCAGAACACCTCTTTCGTTTTATCTGAGGATATTTCCTTTTTCACCACAGCCTCAAAGTGTTCCAAACAAATTTCAGATTCACGAGAACAGAGTTAGCAAAGACTTCATGAAGAAAGGTGTAACTCTGTGAGATGAATTCACATCACAAAGCAAACTGATCAACTCAAGAGAAAGTGTACTCTGTGTTGAATTCACACATCAAAATGCAGTTTCTCAGATGCTTTCCAATTTTTATCTGAGGATGTTTCCTTTTTCACCATAGGACTAAAAGCACTCCAATATCACTTGAAGATTCCATGAAAACAGTGCTAGCAAACTCTCCTGAAGACTAAGTTGTAACTCGAGAATTACATTCACAACAGAAATTTCTCAGAAAGCTTCTTTCATTTTAATCTGAGGATATTCCTTTTCAGCATAAGCTTCAATGCAAAAATTATCCTCTCAGACACCCCAAAGACAGTGGTAATAGACTATGAAGAAGTGTAATTCTCTGTGAGAAGAATTCACACATCACAAAGCAGTTTCTCAGAAAGGTTCTTCCAATTTTTTATCTGAGGATATTTCCTTTGTCCTATAGTCTTCAAAATCCGAAATATCAGTTCTCAGAATCCAAAAAACGGCTAGCAAACAGCTGCATGAAGTAGTGGTGTAACTCTGTGGGATGAAGTCACATATCAGAAAACAATTTCTCAGAAACTTCCAGTTTTTATCGGAGGATATTTCCTTTGTCACAGCTTCATGCGCTAAGAAATATCCCATTACAGATTTCAAGAAAACAGTAGCAAACTGATCAATGAGAGAAGTGTAACTCTGTGATGATTCACTCATCACAATGCAGTTTCTCAGAATGCTTCTTTCAGTTTTATCTGAGATATTTCCTTTTTCACCATAGCCTCAGCCTCAAAGATCACTTCTCTGATTCCATGAGAACAGTCTTAGCAAATGGCTTCATGAAGAGGAAAGTGGAACTCTGTGAGATGAATTCACACATCAAAGGAAGTTTCTCAGAAGGCTACTTTCACGTTTTTATCTGAGGATATTTCCTGGCCATATAGTCTTCTAGCAATCTAAAATATGAGTTCTCAGATTCACAAAAACAGCGATAGCAAACGGCTCCATGAAATACAAGTGTAACTCAGTGAGTTGAATTCACACTTCACAAAGCAGTTTCTAGAAAGCTTCTTTCTTTTTAGAATTGAGGATATTTGTGGTCTCAAGAGTGTGTCTCATTGCAGATTCTGCCAACACACTGTTAGCAAAGCATCTCAATGAAACAATGATGGAACTCAGTGAGCTGAATTCACACACAAAGCAGTTTCTGAGAAGGTTTCTCTGCAGTTTTGTCTGAGATATTGCATTATTCATCCTGGGATTCAATGATATCCAAGATATCACTTCTGATATTCCACAAAATCAGCGCTATAAACTCCTCCATGAAAGAGTGGTTGTAACTCTGTGAGATGAATTCACACATCTCAAGGAAGTTTCTCAGAAGGCTACTTTCTCGTTTGTATCTGAGGATATTTCCTTTGGCCGTATAGTCTTCCTAGCAATCTGAAATATGAGTTCTCAGATTCCACAAAAACAGCGATAGCAAACGGCTCCACGAAATACAAGTGTAACTCAGAGAGTTGAATTCACACTTCACAAAGCAGTTTCTCAGAAAGCTTCTTTCTTTTTAGAATTGAGGATATTTGTGGTCTTAGAGCGCTCCCGTGTGTCTCATTGCAGATTCTGCCAACACACTGTTAGCAAGCATCTCAATGTAAACAATGATGGAACTCAGTGAGCTGAATTCACCCACAACAAAGCAGTTTCTGAGAAGGTTTCTCTGCAGTTTTTGTCTGAGAATATTGCATTATTCATCCTGGGATTCAATGATATCCAAGACATCACTTCTGATATTCCACAAAATCAGCGCTAACAAACTCCTCCATGAAAGAGTGGTTGTAACTCTGTGAGATGAATTCACACAGCACAAAGCAGTTTTTCAGAAAAGTTCATTCCGGTTTTTCTCTGAGGATACTTCTTCATCCTTATACTATTCAAACCCATCCGAAATATCAGTTCTCAGAATCCACAAAAGCAGGACTAGAAAACAGCTGCACGAACTAGTGGTATAACTCTGTGAGATGAAGTCACATATCAGAAAGGAATTTCTCAGAAAGCTTCTTACACGTTGTTATCTGAGGATATTTCCTTTGTCACCATAAGCTTCATTGAACTAAGAAATATTCCATTGCAGATTTCAAGAAAACTGTGTTAGCAAACTGATCAATGAAGAGAAAACTGTAACTCTGTGAGTTGCATTCACACATCACAAGGCAATTTCTCAGAATGCTTCTTCACAGTTTATATCTGTGAATATTTCCTCTTTCACCATAGGCCTCAAAGCGCTCAAAATATCACTTTACAGATTCCAGGAAAACAGTGTTGGCAAACTTCTTCATGAAGATTAAGTTGTAACTCTGTGAGATGAATTCTCATATCAGAAAGGAATTTCTCAGAAAGCTTCTTACACGTTGTTATCTGAGGATATTTCCTTTGTCACCATAAGCTTCATTGAACTAAGAAATATTCCATTGCAGATTTCAAGAAAACTGTGTTAGCAAACTGATCAATGAAGAGAAAACTGTAACTCTGTGAGTTGCATTCACACATCACAAGGCAATTTCTCAGAATGCTTCTTCACAGTTTATATCTGTGAATATTTCCTCTTTCACCATAGGCCTCAAAGCGCTCAAAATATCACTTTACAGATTCCAGGAAAACAGTGTTGGCAAACTTCTTCATGAAGATTAAGTTGTAACTCTGTGAGATGAATTCTCATATCACAAAGCAATTTTTCAGAAAGCTTCTTTCATGATTTTGTCTTAGGATATTTCCTTTGTTACCGTAAGCTTCATTGAGCTAGGAAATATCCCATTGCAGATTTCAAGAAAACTCTCTTAGCAAACTGATCAACGAAGAGAAAAGTGTAATTCTGTGAGTTGCATTCACACATCACAATGCAGTTTCTCAGAACGTTTCTTCACAGTTTTTATCTGTGGATATTTCCTTTTTCACCATAGGCTTCAAAGCGTTATGAAATATCATTTTAGAGTCCATGAAAACAGTGTTAGCAAACTGCTTGATGAAGATTAAGTTGTAACTCCGTGAGATGAATTCACATATCACAAAGAAGTTTCTCAGAAAGCTTCTTTCACGTTTTTAATTGAGGATATTTCCTTTTTCAGTGTAGGTCTCAATGCGAAATAAATTATGCCATCTCAGACTCTCTAATGACAGTGGTAATAGACTGCTCCATGAAACGTAAGTGTAACTCTGTGAGAAGAATTCACACATCACAAAGCAGTTTCTCAGAAATCTTCTTTCACGTTCTTATCCGAAGATATTTCCCTTGTCACCATAAGCTTCATTGCACTAAGGAATATCCCATTACAGGTTTCAAGAAAACTATGTTAGCAAACTGATCAATGAATAGAAAAGTGTAACTCTGTGAGTTGCATTCACACATCACAATGCAATTTCTCAGAATGCTTCTTTGCAGTTTTTATCTGTGGATATTTACTTTTTCACCATAGGCCTCTAAGTGCTTTGAAATATCACTGTACAGATTCTCCAAAAACAGTGTTAGCAAACTGCTTCATGAAGATTAAGTTGGAACTCTGTGAAACGAAATCACATATAACAAAGAAGTTACTCAGAAAGCTTCTTTTCATTTTTATCTGAGGATATTTCTTTTCACTGTAAACTTCATTGCGCTAAAATATCCCATTGCAGATTCAAGAAAAAGTGTTAACAAACTGATCAATGAAGAAACTGTAACTTTGTGATTTGCATTCACACATCACAATGCCATTTCTCAGAACGCTTCTTTGCAGTTTTTTATGTGGATATTTCCTTCTTCACCATAGGCCTCAAAGTGCTCTGAAATATCACTGTTGCAGATTCCACAAAACAGTGTTAGCAAACTGCTTCATGAAGACTAAGTTGTAACCCTGTGAGGTGAATTCACATATCACAAAACATTTTCTCAGAAAGCTTCTTTCACTTTTTATCTTAGGATATTTCCTTTGTCACCATAAGCTTCACTGTGTGAAATATCCGTCTCAGATTTCAAGAAAATTGTGTTAACAAACTGATCAATGAAGAGAAAACTGTAACTTTGTGATTTGCATTCACACATCACAATGCCATTTCTCAGAACGCTTCTTTGCAGTTTTTATATGTGGATATTTCCTTCTTCACCATAGGCCTCAAAGTGCTCTGAAATATCACTGTACAGATTCCACGAAAACAGTGTTAGCAAACTGCTTCATGAAGACTAAGTTGTAACCCTGTGAGGTGAATTCACATATCACAGAGCATTTTCTCAGAAAGCTTCTTTCACTTTTTTATCTTAGGATATTTCCTTTGTCACCATAAGCTTCACTGTGGTAAGAAATATCCCATTGCAGATTTCAAGAAAACTGTGTTAGCAAACTGAACAATGAAGAGAAAAGTGTAACTCTGTGAGTTGCATTCACACATCACAATGCAGTTTCTCAGAACGCTTCTTCACAATTTTTATCTGTGGATATTTCCTTTTTCACCATAGGCCTCAAAGTGCTATGAAATATCACTTTATAGGTTCCACAAAAACAGTGTTAACAAAGTGCTTCATGAAGACTAAGTTGTAACTCTGTGAGACGAATTCACATATCACAAAGAAGTTTCTCAGAAAGCCTCTTTCACGTTTTTAATTCAGGATATTTCCTTTATCAGTGTAGGCCTCAATGCAAACCAAGGTATCCCATCTCAGACACCCCAAAGACAGTGGTAATAGACTGCTCCACGAAACGTAAGTGTAATTCTGTGAGAAGAATTCACACATCACAAAGCAGTTTCTCAGAAAGGTTCATTCCAGTTTTTCTCTGAGGATATTTCCTTTGTCCTTATAGTCTTCAAACCCATCCGAAATATCAGTTCTCAGAATCCACAAAAACAGGGCTAACAAACAGCTGAATGAAATAGTGATGTAACTCTGTGAGATGAATTCACATATCAGAAAACAATTTCTCAGAAAGCTTCCTTCACGTTTTTATCGGAGGATATTTCCTTTGTCACCATATGCTTCATTGTACTCAGAAATATCCCATTGCAGATTTCAAGAAAACTGTGTTAGCAAACTGATCAGTGAAGAGGAAAGCGTAACTCTGTGAGTTGTATTCACTCATCACAATGCAGTTTCTCAGAATGCTTCTTTTCAGTTTGTATCTGACGGTATTTCCTTTTTCACCATAGCCCTCGATGCCCTCCCAAAGATCACTTTGCAGATTCCACGGGAACAATCTTAGCGAATGGCTTCATGAAGAGAAAAGTGGAACTCTGTGAGATGAATTCACACATCTCAAGGAAGTTTCTCAGAAGGCTACTTTCTCGTTTGTATCTGAGGATATTTCCTTTGGCCGTATAGTCTTCCTAGCGATCTGAAATATGAGTTCTCAGATTCCACAAAAACAGCGATAGCAAATGGCTCCACGAAATACAAGTGTAACTCAGAGAGTTGAATTCACACTTCACAAAGCAGTTTCTCAGAAAGCTTCTTTCATTTTAGAATTGAGGATATTTGTGGTCTTAGAGCGCTCCCGTGTGTCTCATTGCAGATTCTGCCAACACACTGTTAGCAAGCATCTCAATGTAAACAATGATGGAACACAGTGAGCTGAATTCACCCACAACAAAGTAGTTTCTGAGAAGGTTTCTCTGCAGTTTTTGTCTGAGAATACTGCATTATTCACCCTGGGATTCAACAATATCTAAGACATCACTTCTGAAATTCTGCAATATCAGTGCTAGCAAACTCCTCCATGAAAGTGTGGTTGTAACTCTGTGAGATGAATTCACATATCACAAAGCAGTTTCTCATTAAGCTTCATTCCGGATTTTCTTTGAAGATATTTCTTTTGTCCTTATACTCTTCAAACCCATCCGAAATATCAGTTCTCAGAATCCACAAAAACAGGGCTAGCAAACAGCTGCACAAAGTATTGGTGTAACTTTGTGAGATGAAGTCACATATCAGAATGCAATTTCTCAGAAAGCATCCTTCACGTTTTTATCTGAGGATATTTCCTTTGTCACCGTAAGCTTCATTACGCTAAGAAATATCCCATACAGATTTCAAGAAAACTGTGTTAACAAACTGATCAAGGAAGGGAAAAGAGTAGCTCTGTGAGTTGCATTCATGCATCACAAAACAGTTTCTCAGAATGCTTCTTTGCAGTTTTTATCTGTGGATATTTACTTTTTCACCATAGGCCTCAAAGCGCTCCAAAATATCACTGTACATATTCCATGAAAACAGTGTTAGCAAACTGCTTGAAGAAGAGTAAGTTGTAACTGTGTGAGACGAATTTACATATCACAAAGAAGTTTCTCAGAAAGTTTCCTTCACGTTTTTAATTGAGGATATTTTCTTTTTCAGCCTGGGCCTCAATGCAAACAAACGTATCCCATTTCAAACTCCACAGATACAGTGGTAATAGACTGCTCCATGAAACGTAAGTGTAATTCTGTGAAAAGAATACACACATCACAAAGCAGTTTGTCAGAAAGCTTCTTTCACATTTTTATCTGAGGGTATTTCCTTTGTCACTATGAGCTTCATTGCGCTAAGAAATATCCCATTGCAGATTTCAAGAAACCTGTGTTAGCAAACTGATCAATGAAGAGAAAAGTGTAGCTCTGTGAATTGCATTAACACATCACAATGCAGTTTCTCCGAATGCTTCTTTTCATTTTTTATCTGACGATATTTCCTTTTTCACCGTAGACCTTTATACCTTCGCAAATATCACTTTGCAAATTACACAAGAACAGACTTAGCGAATGGCTTCATGAAGAGAAAGGTGGATATCTGTGAGATGGATTCTCACATCTCAAGGAAGTTTCTCAGAAAGCTTCTTTGTCATTTTTTTCTGAAGATATTTCCTTTTTTACACAAGGCATCAAAGCACTCCGAAATATCACTTTACAGTTTCCGCGAAAACAGTGTTAGCAAATTGCTTCATAAAGAATAACTTGGAACTCTGTGAGATGAATTCACATAAAACAAAGAAGTTTCTCAGAAAGCTT
>JAKFHT010001449.1:0-29284 GCA_023783455.1 Erythrocebus patas | reverse complement strand
GCCCTCAATGCTCCCAAATATCACTTTGCAGATTCCACAAAACAGTGTTAGCAAACTGCTTCATGAGAGAAAGGTGTAACTCTGTGAGATGAATTCACACACCACAAAGCAGTTTCTCAGAAAGCTTCTTTCTAGTTTTTATCTGAGGATATTTCCTTTTCACCATAGCCCTCTATGGGAGGATATTTCCTTTGTGCATAGAGTCATCACAGCGATCCAAATTATCACTTCTCAGATTCCACAAAACCAGTGCTAACAAATGGCTCTTCGAAACACAGGTGTAACTCTAAGAGATGCATTGTCACATCACAAAACAGTTTCTCAGAAAGCTTCTTTCTCGTTTTTATATGAGGAGATTTCCTTTGTCACTTTAAGCTTCATTGCGCTAAGAAATATCCCATTGCAGATTTCAAGAACACCGTGTAAGCAAACTGATCAATGAAATGCAAGGTGTAACTCTCTGAGTTGCAGTCACACATCACAATACAGTTTCTCTGAGTGCTTCTGTCTCATTTTTATTTGAAGATACCTCCTTAGTCAGCATCAGCTTCAATGCAATCGAAAATGTCCCTTTCAGATTTCACGAAGACAATGGTAAGAGACTGCCTCATGAAATTAAAGTGTAACTCTGTGAGATTAATTCAGATATCAGAAAGCAGTTTCTCAGAAAGCATCTTTCTAGTTTTTATCTGAGGATATTTCCTTTTTCACCATAGCCCTCAATGTGCTGCCAAATATGACTTTGCAGATTCCATGAAAATTTGTTAGCAAACTGCTTCATTGAGAGAAAGGTGTAACTCTGCAAGAAGTTTCTCAGAAAGCTTCTCTCTAGTTTTTATCTGAGGATATTTCCTTTGTCAACTTAGGTTTCAATGTGATCCAAAATATCGCTTCACAAATTGCCCAGAAACTGTGGTAACAGACTGCTCCATGAAACGAAAGCATAAATCTGTGAGAAGAATTCACATATCAGATAGCAGTTTCTCAGAAACCTTATTTCTGGTTTTCATCTGAGCATATTTCCTTTTTCACCATAGACCTCAAAGCCCTCCCAAATATCACTTTGCAGATTGCACGAAAACAGTGTTAGCAAACTGCTTCATGAGAGAAATGTGTAACTCTGTGAGATGAATTCACACGTCACAAAGAAGTTTCTCAGAAAGATTCTTTCTAGTTTTTATTTGAGGCTATTTCCTTTGTCATCATAGGGTTCAATGTGATCCAAAATATCCCTTTCAGATTCCCCCCCAGAATGGCAAGAGACTGCTCCATGAAACGAAAGTGTAACTCTGTGAGATGAATTCAGATATCAGAAAGCAGTTTCTCAGAAAGCGTCTTTCTAGTTTTTATCTGAGGATATTTCCTTTTTCACCATAGGCCTCACTGTGCTCCCAAATATCACTTTACAGATTCCAGGAAAACTGTGTTAGCAAGCTGCCTCATTGAGAGAAAGGTGTAACTCTGTGAGATGAATTCATACATCACAAAGTATTTTCTCAGAAGGCTTCTTTCTAGTTTTTATCTGCTTCATGGAGGGAATGGTGTAACACTGCGAGGTGAATACACACACCACAAAGCAGTTTCTCAGAGAGCTTCCTTCCAGTATTTATCTGAGGATATTTCATTTGTCACCATAAGCTTCATGGTGCCGAGAAATATCCCATTGCAGATTTCAAGAAAACAGTGTTAGCAAGTTGATCAATGAAAAGAAATGTGTAACTCCATGACTTGCATTCACACATCACAATGCAGTTTCTCTGAAGGCTTCTCTCCACTTTTTATCTGAGAATATTTCCTTTTTCTCCATACACCTCAATGTGCTCCCAAATATCACTATGCGGATGCCACGAAAACAGTGTTATGACACTGTTTCATGAAGACAAAGGTGTAGCTCTGTGAGATGAATTCACACACCACAAAGCAGTCTCTGAGAAGGCTTCTCTCCAGCTTTTTTCTGAGGATATTTCGTTTTTCACCATGGGATTCAATGATATCCAAAATATCACCTCTGAGATTCCACAGAAAAAGTGCTAGCAAACTCCTCCATGAAAGAATGGTGTAACTCTGTGTGATGAATTCACAGATCATAAAACAGTTTCTCAGAAGGTTGTTTCTGTTTTTTGTCTGATGATATTTCCTTTGGCTGTAGAGTCTTCAAAGCGATCCAAAATATCAGTTCTCAGATTCCACAAAAACAGGGCTATCAAACAGCTCCACGAAGGACAGGTGTATCTCTGTGAGTTCAATTTACGCATCACAAAACAGTTTCTCAGAAAGCTTCATTTTGATCCGAGTTTATTTCTGGTCTCAAAGCGCCCCATGTGTCTCATTGCAGATTCTGGGAAAACACTGTTAGTAAGCTTCTGAATGAAAACAGGGCTGTAACTCTGTGAGCTGAATTCACCTACAACAAAGCAGTTTCTCAGAAGGCTTCTCTGCAGTTTTTATCTGAGGATATTTCCTTTTCCACCCTGGGATTCAATGATATCCAAGATATCACTTCTGAGATTCCACAAAATCAGTGCTAGCAAACTCCTCCATGAAAGAGTGGTGTCACTGTGAAATAAATTCACACATCTCAAACCAGTTTCTCAGAAAGCTTTATTCTGGTTTTTATCTGAGGATATTTCCTTTCTCCATAGAGTCTTCATAGTGATCCAAATTATCACTTCTCAGATTCCACAAAACAGTGCTAGCAAACGACTCCTCGAAACACAGGTGTAACTCTAAGAGATGCATTGTCACATCACAAAGTAGTTTCTCAGAAAGCTTCTTTCTCGTTTTTATCTGAGGAGATTTCCTTTGTCACTGTAAGCTTCATTGTGCTAAGAAATATCCCATTGCAGATTTCAAGAACACAGTGTTATCAAACTGATCAATGAAAAGAAAGGTGTAACTCTCTGAGTTGCAGTCACACATCATAAATCCATTTCTCAGAATGCTTCTTTCTTGTTTTTATTTGAAGATAATTCCTTAGTCAGCATAGGCTACAATGCAATCCAAAATATCCATTTCAAGTTTCCCAAAGACAATGGTAACAGACTGCTCCATGAAACGAAAGTGTAACTCTGTGAGATGAATTCAGATATCAGAAAGCAGTTTCTCAGGAAACATCTTTCTAGTTTTTATCTGATGATATTTCCTTTTTCACCATAGCCCTCAAAGCACTCCCAAATATCACTTTGCAGATTCCATGAAAATATGATAGCAAACTGCTTCATTGAGAGAAAGGTGTAACTCTGTTTGATGAATACACACGTCATAAAGAAGTTTCTTAGAAAGCTTCTTTCTAGGTTTATCTGAGGATATTTCATTTTTCACCAAAGGCCCCCATGCGTCCCCAAATATCACTTTACAGATTCCATGTAAACCGTGTTAGCACACTGGCTCATTGAGGGAAAGGTGTAACTCTGTGAGACGAATTCACATGTTGCAAAGAAGTTTCTCAGAATGCTTCTTTCTAGTTTTTATCTGAGGATATTCCCTTTGTCAACATAGGTTTCAATGCGATCCAAAATATCACTTCATAAGTTCTCCAGAAACAGTGGTAACAGACTGCTCCATGAAATGAAAGTGTAACTCTGTGAGGAGAATTCGCACATCAAAAAGCAGTTTCTCAGAAAGCTTCTTTCTGGTTTTTATCTGAGGATATTTTCTTTCTCACCATAGGCCTCAAAGCTCTCCCAAATATCACTTTGCAGATTCCACGAAAACAGTGTTAGCAAAGTGCTTCATGAAGAGAAAGGTGTACCTCTGTGAGATGAATTCACACATCACAAAGTAGTTTCTCAGAAAGCTTCTTTCTAGTTTTTATCTGAGGTATTTCCTTTTTCACCCTAAGACTCAATGCACTCCCAAATACAACCTGGCCGATTCCACAAAACAGTGTTAGCAAAGTGCTTCATGGAGGGAATGGTGTAACTCTGCGAGGTGAATACACACACCACAAAGCAGTTTCTCAGAAAGCTTCTTTCTAGTTTTTATCTGAGGATATTTCGTTTGTCACCATAAGCTTCATGGTGCTGAGAAATATCCCATTGCAGATTTCAAGAAAGCAGTGTTAGCAAATTGATCAATGAAAAGAAATGTGTAACTCTGTGACTTGCATTCACATGTCACAATGCTGTTTCTCAGAACGCTTCTTTCCAGTTTTTATCTGAGAATATTTCCTTTTTCTCCATACACCACAATGCACTCCCAAATATCAGTATGCGGTGCCATGAAAACAGTGTTAGCAAACTGTTTCATGAAGACAAAGGTGTAGCTCTGTGAGATGAATTCACACACCACAAAACAGTCTCTGAGAAGGCTTCTATCCACCTTTTATCTGAGGATATTTCATTTTTCACCATGGGATTCAATGATATCCAAAATATCACCTCTGAGATTCCACAGAAAAAGTGCTAGCAAACTCTTCCATGAAAGAATGGTGTAACTCTGTGAGATGAATTCACACATCATAAAGCAGTTTCTCAGAAAGCTTCTTTCTGGTTTTAGTCTGAGGATATTTCCTTTGTCCATAGAGTACTCAAAGAGATCCGAAATATCCGCTCTCAGATTCCACAAAAACAGGGCTATCAAACAGCTCCACAAAAGAGAGGTGTATCGCTGTGAGTTGAATTCACACATCCCAAAGGAGTTTCTCAGAAAGCTTTTCGTTTCATCTCAGTTTATTTCTGGTCTCAAAGCGCTCCCGTGTGTCTCATTGCAGATTCTGGGAAAACACTGTTAGCAAGCTTCTGAATGAAAACAGGGCTGTAGCTCTGTGAGCTGAATTCACCTACAACAAAGCAGTTTCTCAGAAGGCTTCTCGGCAGTTTTCATCTGAGGATATTTCTTTTTCCACCCTGTAATTCAACTATTTTCAAGATATCACTTCTGAGATTCCACAAAATCCGTGCTAGCAAACTCCTTCATGAAAGAGTGGTGTCACTGTGAAATGAATTCACACATCACAGAGCAGTTTTGCAGAAAGCTTCTTTCATATTTTTAATAGAGGATATTTCCTTTGTCCATATGGTCTTCATAGCGAACAAAAATATCCCTTCCCAGACTCAACAAAAAGAATGATATCAGAATGCTCCATGAAAGGAAAGTGTATCTCTGTGAGATGAATTCACACATCACAAAGCAGTTTCTTGAAAAGCTTCTATCTTGTTTTTCTCTGAGGATATTTGCTTTGTCATCGTAAGCTTCATGGCGCTAAGAAATACACCATTGCAGATTTCAAGAAAAGAGTGTTAGCAAACTGATCAATGAAAAAAACAATGTAACTCTGTGAGTTGCATTCACACATCACAATGCAGTTTCTCAGAACGCTTTTAAAGTTTTTATCTGAGGATATTTTCTTGTTCACCTCAGGCCTCAATGCGCTCCTAAATATCACTTTGCAGATTCCACAAAAACTGTGTTAGGAAAATGTTTCATGGAGAGAAACTTGTAAACCTGTGAGATGAATTCACACATCACAAAGAAGTTTCTCAGAAAGCTTCTGTCTAGTTTTTATTGGAGGATATTTCCTTTGTCACCGTAAGCTTCATGGCGCTAAGAAATATCCCATTGTAGATTTCAAGAAAACAGTGGTAGCAAACTGATCAATGAATAGAAGAGTGTAACTCTGTGAGCTGCAATCACACATCACAATGCAGTTTCTCAGAAAGCTTCTTTCTGGTTTTCATCTGAGGATATTTCCTCTGTCTGACGAGTCACCATAGTGATCTAAAATATCACTTCTGAGACCCCACAAAAACAGAGCTAGCAAATGGCTTGACATTCTACATGTGTAACTCTGTGAGATGAATTCACACATCACAAGGCAGGTTCTCAGAAAGCTTCATTCTGCTTTTTATCTGAGGATATTTCCTTTGGCTGTTTAGTCTTCAAAGCAATTTGAAATATATGATCTGAGATTCCACAAAATCAGGGCTAGCAAACGACTCCACGAAATACAGGTGTAATTCAGTGAGTTGAATTCACATATCTCAAATAATTTCTCAGAAAGCTTCTTTCTTTTTTCAGCTGAGGCTCTTTGTGGCCTCAAACTGCCCTTGTGTGTCTCATTGCACATTCTGCGAAAACACTGTTAGCAAGCCTCTCACTGAAAACAATGCTGTCACTCTGTGAGCTGAATTCACCCACAACAAAACAGTTTCTGAGAAGGCCTCTCTGCAGTTTTTATCTGAGGATATTTCGTTTTTCACCATGGGATTCAACGATATTCAAGATATCACTTCTGAGATTCCACAAAAAGAGTGCCAGCAAACTTCTCCATCAAAAAGTGGTGCAACTCTGTGAAACTAATTCACACATCACAGAGCAGTTTAGCAGAAAGTTTCTTTCACGTTTTTAATTGAGGATATTTTCTTTGTCTGTGTAATCTTCATTGATATCTGAAATCTCCCTTCCCAGACTCAACAAAAAGAGTGGGAACAGAATACTCCATGAAAGGAAACTGTATCCCTGTGAGATGAATTCACACATCAGATAGCAGTTTCTCAGAAATCTTCTTTCTAGTTTTCATCTGAGGGTATTTCCTTTTTCACCACAGGCCTCAATGTGCTCCCAAATATCACTTTGCAGATTCCACGAAAACTGTGTTAGCAAACTGCTTCATGAAGAGAAAGGTGTAACTCTGTGAGATGAAGTCACACATCACAAAGAAGTTTCTCAGAAAGCTTCTTTCTTGTTTTTGTGTGAGGACATTTCCTTTTCACCATAGGCCTCAATGCACTCCCAAATATCACTTCTCAGATGCCACAAAAAGAGTGCTAGCAAACGGCTCCACGAAATACATGTGTAACTCTGTGAGATGAATTCACACATCACAAAGCAGTTTCTCAGAAAGTTTCTTTCTCGTTTTTATCGGAGGATATTTCCTTTGTCACCATAACCTTCATGGTGCTAAGAAATATCCCATTGCAGATTTCAAGTAAACATTGTTGGCAAACTGATCAATGAAAAGAAAAGTGCAACTCTGTGAGTTGCATTCACACATTACAAGGCAGTTTCTCAGAACACTTCTTTCCAGTTTTCATCTGAGGATACTTCTTTTTTCATCACAGGCCTCAATGCGCTCCCCAATATCACTTTGCAGATTCCACGAAAACGGTGTTAGGAAACTGCTTCATGGAAAGAAACGTGTAAACCTTTGAGATGAATTCACACATCACAAAGAAGTTTTTCAGAAAGCTTCTGTCTACTTTTTTTCTGAAGATATTTCCTTTGTCACCATAAGCTTCATGGCGCTAAGAAATATCCCATTGTGGATTTCAAGAAAACAGTGGTAGAAAACTGATCAATGAATAGGACACTGTAACTCTGTGAGTTGCATTCACACATCACAATGCAGTTTCTCAGAACACTTCTTTAAAGTTTTCATATGAGCATATATCCTTTTCCACCATAGCCCTCTAGGCGCTCCCAAATATCACTTTTCAGATTCCACGAAAACAGTGTCAGCAAACTTCTTCATGAAGAGAAACGTGTAACTCTGTGAGGCGAATTCACACACAACAAAGAAGTTTCTCAGAAAATTTCTTTCCAGTTTTCATCTGAGGATATTTCCTTCGTCCGAGGAGTCATCATAGCGATCCAAAATATCAGTTCTCAGATGCCACAAAAAGAATGATAGCAAACGGCTCCACGAAATACATGTGTAACTCTGTGAGGTGAATTAACACATCACAAAGAAGTTTCTCAGAAAGCTTCTGTCTAGCTTTTATTGGAGGATATTTTCTTTGTCACCATAAGCTTTATGGTGCTAAGAAATATCCCATTGCAGATTTCAAGAAAAGACTGTTGGCAAACTGATCAATGAAAAGTACACTGCAAGTCTGTGAGTTGCATTCACACATCACAATGCAGTTTCTCAGAACGCTTCTTTCCAGTTTTCATCTGAGGATAATTCCTTTTTCACCACAGGCCTCAATGCACTCCCAAATATCACATTGCAGTTTCCACGAAACAGTGTTAGCAAACTGTTCCATGAAGACTAAGATGTCACTCTCTGAGCTGAATTAACACATCACAAAAGAAGTTTCTCAGAAAGCTTCTTTCACGTCTTTAATTGAGGATATTTCCTTTCTCAGCAGAGGCCTCAATGCGATCCAATATATCCATTCTCACATTCCCCAAAGACAGTGGTAATAGACTGCTCCATGATGTGAAAGTATAACTGTCTAAAATGAAATCACACATCATAAAACACTTTCTCAGAAAGCTTCCTTCTGGTTTTCATCTAAGGATATTTCCTGTTTCAACATAGTCCTCAATGTGCTCCCAAATATCACTTTTCAGATTCCACGAAAATGGTGTTTGGAAACTGCTTCATGGAAAGAAACGTGTAAACATGTGAGATGAATTAACACATCACAAAGAAGTTTCTCAGAAAACTTCTGTCTAGTTTTTATCAGAGGATATTTCCTTTTCTCTGTAAGCTTCCTGGTGCTAAGAAATATCCCATTGTAGATTTCCAAAAAACAGTGGCAGAAAACTGATAAATGAACAGAACACTGTAACTCTGTGAGTTGCATTCACACATCACAATGCAGTTTCTCAGAATGCTTCTTTAACGTTTTCATCTGAGGATATATACTTTTTCACCGTAGGCCTCAATGCGCTCCCAAATATCACTTTGCAGATTCCACGAAAACAGTGTTAGCAAACTGCTTCATGAAGAGAAAGGTGTAACTCTGTGAGATGAATTCACACATCACAAAGCAGTTTCTCAGAAAGCTTCTTTCTGGTTTTCATCTGAGGATATTTCCTCTGTCTGAGGAGTCATCATAGCAATCTAAAATATCACTTCTGAGACTACACAAAAACAGGACTAGCAAACGACTCCACGAAATACATGTGTAACTCTGTGAGATGAATTCACACATCACAAGGCAGTTTCTCAGAAAGCTTCTTTCTGCTTTTTATCTGAGGATATTTCCTTTGGCCGTTTAGTCTTCAAAGCGATTCGGAATATCCGATCTCAGATTCCACAAAACAGTGTTAGCAAACTGCTCCATGAAAAAGTGTAACTCTGTGAGTTGAATTCACACATCACAAACAGTTTCTCAGAAAGCTTCTTTCTGGTTTTCATCTGAGGATATTTCCTTTTTCACCACAGGCCTCAATGTGCTCCCAAATATCACTTTGCAGATTCCATGAAAACAGTGTTACCAGACTGCTCTATGAAAAGAAGTGTAACTCTGTGAGGTGAATTAACCCATCAAAAAGCAGTTTCTCAGAAAGCTTCTTTCTAGTTTTATCTGAGGATATTTTCTTTTTCACTATAGGCCACAAAGTGCTGCCAAATATCTCTTGGCTGATTCCACGAAAACAGTGTTAGCAAACTGCTCCATGAAAAAAAAGGTGTAACTCTGTGATATGAATTCACACATCACAAAGAACTTTCTCAGAAAGCTTCTTTCACGTTTTAATTGAGGATATTTCCTTTTTCACCACAGGCCTCAATGTGCTCCCAAATATCACTTTGCAGATTCCACAAAACAGTGTTAGCAAACTGCTCATGAAAGAAAGTGTAACTCTGTGAGATGAATTCACACATCACAAGCAGTTTCTCAGAAAGCTTCTTTCCAGTTTTTATCTGAGGATATTTCCTTTTTCACCATAGGCCTCAATGTGCTCCCAAATATCACTTTGCAGATTCCACGAAAACAGTGTTAGCAAACTGCTTCATGAAGAGAAAGGTGTAACTCTGTGAGATGAATTCACACATCACAAAGAAGTTTCTCAGAAAGCTTCTTTCCAGTTTTATTTGAGGATATTTCCTTTTCACCACAGGCCTCAATGTGCTCCCAAATATCACTTTTCAGATTCCACAAAACAGTGTTAGCAAACTGCTTCATGAAAGAAAGTGTAACTCTGTGAGATGAATTCACACATCACAAAGCAGTTTCTCAGAAAGCTTCTTTCTCGTTTTTATCGGAGGATATTTCCTTTGTCACCGTAAGCTTCATGGCGCTAAGAAATATCCCATTGCAGATTTCAAATAAACATTGTTGGCAAACTGATCAATGAAAAGAAAAGTGTAACTCTGTGAGTTACATTCACACATCACAAGGCAGTTTCTCAGAAGGCGTCTTTCCAGTTTTCATCTGAGGATATTTGTTGTTTCATCAAGACCTCAATGCGCTCCAAATATCACTTTGCAGATTCCACCAAAATGGTGTTAGGAAACTGCTTCATGGACAGAAATGGGTAAACCTGTGAGATGAATTCGCACATCACAAAGAATTTTCTCAGAAAGCTTCTGTCTAGTTTTTATGGGAGGATATTTCCTTTGTCACCATAAGCTTCATTGCGCTAAGAAATATCCCATTGCAGATTCCAAGAAAACAGTGTTAGCAAACTGATCAATGAATAGAACAGTGTAACTCTGTGAGTTGCATTCACACATCACAATGCAGTTTCTCAGAAAGCTTCTTTCAAGTTTTCATCTGAGGATATATCCTTTTTCACCTTTGCCCTCAATGCGCTCCCAAATATCACTTTGCAGATTCCACGAAAACAGTGTTAGCAAACTGCTTCATGAAGAGAAAGGTGTAACTCTGTGAGATGAATTCACACATCACAAAGCAGTTTCTCAGAAAGCTTCTTTCCAGTTTTTATCTGAGGATATTTCCTTTTTCACCATAGGCCTCAATGTGCTCCCAAATATCACTTTTCAGATTCCACAAAAACAGTGTTAGCAAACTGCTTCATGAAAGAAAGTGTAACTCTGTGAGATGAATTCACACATCACAAAGAAGTTTCTCAGAAAGCTTCTTTCCAGTTTTATCTGAGGATATTTCCTTTGTCACTGTAAGCTTCATGGCGCTAAGAAATATCCCATTGCAGATTTCAGAAAACAGTGGCAAACTGATCAATGAAAGAAAGTGTAACTCTGTGAGTTGCATTCACACATCACAAGCAGTTTCAGAAAGCTTCTTTCCAGTTTTCATCTGAGGATATTTCCTTTTCACCACAGGCCTCAATGCACTCCCAAATATCACTTTGCAGATTCCACAAAACAGTGTTAGCAAACTGTTCCATGAAGAAAGGTGTAACTCTGTGAGATGAATTCACATATCACAAAGAAGTTTCTCAGAAAGCTTCTTTCAGTTTTATCTGAGGATATTTCCTTTCTCAGCAGAGGCCTCAATGTGCTCCCAAATATCACTTTTCAGATTCCACAAAACAGTGTTAGCAAACTGCTTCATGAAAAGAAGGTGTAACTCTGTGAGATGAATTCACACATCACAATGCAGTTTCTCAGAAAGTTTTTTCTAGTTTTCATCTGAGGATATTTCCTTTTTCACCATAGGCCTCAATGTGCTCCCAAATATCACTTTGCAGATTCCACGAAAACAGTGTTAGCAAACTGCTTCATGAAGAGAAAGGTGTAACTCTGTGAGATGAATTCACTCATCACAAAGCAGTTTCTCAGAAAGCTTCTGTCTAGTATTTATCAGAGGATATTTCCTTTGTCACGGTAAGCTTCATGGCGCTAAGAAATATCCCGTTGCAGATTTCAAGAAAACAGTGTTAGCAAACTGATCAATGAAAAGAACAGTGTAACTCTGTGAGTTGCATTCACACATCACAATGCAGTTTCTCAGAACGCTTCTTTAAAGTTTTCATCTGAGGATATATCCTTTTTCACCATAGCCCTCAATGTGCTCCCAAATATCACTTTTCAGATTCCACGAAAACAGTGTTAGCAAACTGCTTCATGAAGAGAAAGGTGTAACTCTGTGAGATGAATTCACACATCACAAAGAAGTTTCTCAGAAAGCTTCTTTCCAGTTTTCATCTGAGGATATTTCCTTCATCCGAGGAGTCATCATAGCGATCCAAAATATCACTTCTCAGATGCCACAAAAAGAGTGCTAGCAAACGGCTCCATGACATACCTGTGTAACTCTGTGAGATGAATTCACACACCACAAAGCAGATTCTCAGAAAGCTTCTTTCTTGTTTTTATCAGGGTATATTTCCTTTCTCACTGTAAACTTCATGGTGCTAAGAAATATCCCATTGCATATTTCAGGAAAACACTGTTGGTGAACTGATCAATGAAAAGAACAGTGTAAGTCTGTGAGTTGCATTCACACATCACAATACAGTTTCTCAGAACACTTCTTTCCAGTTTTCATCTGAGGATAATTCCTTTTTCACCACAGGCCTCAGTGTGCTCCCAAATACCACGTTGCAATTTCCACGAAAGCAGTGTTAGCAAACTGTTCCATGAAGACTAAGGTGTAACTCCCTGAGATGAATTAACACATCACAAAGAAGTTTCTCAGAAAGCTTCTTTCACATCTTTAATTGAGGATATTTCCTTTCTCAGCAGAGGCCTCAATGTGATCCAATATATCCCTTCTCACGTTCCCCAAAGACAGTGGTAATAGACTGCTCCATGATGTGAAAGTATAACTCTCTAAAATGAACTCACACGTCATAAAAGGCTTTCTCATAAAGCTTCCTTCTAGTTTTCATCTCAGGATATTTCCTGTTTCACTATAGGCCTCAATGTGCTCCGAAATATCACTTTGCAGATTCCAAGAAAATGGTGTTAGGAAGCTTCTTCATGAAAAGAAACGTTTAAACGTGTCAGATGAATTAACACATCACAAAGAAGTTTCTCAGAAAGCTTCTGTCTAGAGTTTATTGGAGGATATTTCCTTTGTCACCATAAGCTCATGGCGCTAAGAAATATCCCATTGTAGATTTCAAGAAAACAGTGGTAGCAAACTGATCAATGAATAGAACACTGTAACTCTGTGAGTTGCATTCACACATCACAATGCAGTTTCTCAGAACACTTCTTTAAAGTTTTCATCTGAGGATATATCCTTTTTCACCATAGCCCTCAATGCGTTCCCAAATATCGCTTTGCAGATTCCACGAAAACAGTGTTAGCAAACTGCTTCGTGAAGAGAAAGATTTAACTCTATGAGACAAATTCACACATCACAAAGCGGTTTCTCAGAAAGCTTCTTTCTGGTTTTCATCTGAGGTATTTCCTCTGTCTGAGGAGTCATCATAGCGATCCAAAATATCACTTCTGAGACTACACAAAAACAGGACTAGCAAACGGCTCCATGAAATACATGTGTAACTCTGTGAGATGAATTCACACATCACAAGGCAGGTTCTCAGAAAGCTTCTTTTTTTTTTTTTCAGTTGAGGCTCTTTGTGGTCTCAAAGCGCCCTCGTGTGTCTCATTGCACATTCTGCGAAAACACTGTTAGCAGGCTTCTCACTGAAAACAATGATGTCACTCTGTGAGCTGAATTCACCCACAACAAAGCAGTTTCTGAGGAGGCCTCTCTGCAGTTTTTATCTGAGGATATTTCATTTTTCACCATGGGATTCAATGATATTCAAGATATCAGTTTTGAGATTCCACAAAAACAGTACTAGCAAACTCCTCCATCAAAGAGTGGTGCAACTCTGTGAAATGAATTCACACGTCATGGAGCAGTTTCGCAGAAAGCGTCTTTCACGTTTTTAATTGAGGACATTTGAACAAAGGAAATATCCTCAAATAAAAACTAGAAAGAAGCTATCTGAGAAACTTCTTTGTGGTGTGTTAGTTAACCTCACATAATTACACCTTTTCTTCTTTGTTGTTGTAATCTGCAAAGTGATATTTGGGAGTGCACTGAGGCATATGGTGAAAAGGAAATATCTTCAAATGAAAACTAGAAAGAAGCTTTCTGAGAAACTGTTCTCTGATGTGTGAATTCATCTCACAGAGTTACACTTTCTTTCATGGAGCAGTCTGTTATCAGGGTTTTTGGGAATCTCAGAAATGATATTTTGGATTGCATAGAAACCTATGGTGACAAAGGAAATATCCTCAAATAAAAACGAGAAAGAAGATTTCTGAGAAACTTCTTTCTGATGTGTGAATTCACCTCACAGAATTACACCTTTCTCTTCATGAAGGAGTTTGCTAACACTGTGTTCCTGTAATCTGCAAAGGGATATTTGGGAGTGCACTGAGGCATATGGTGAAAAAGGAAATATCTTCAAATGAAAACTAGAAAGAAGGTTTCTGAGAAACTGTTTTCTGATGTGCCAATTCATCTCACAGAGTTACATTTTCTTTTCATGGAGCAGTCTGTTACCACTTTTTTTGGGGAATCTGAAAAGGGATATTTTTATCACATGGAAGCCTTAGAAGACAAAGGAAATATCCTCAAATAAAGTTAGAAAAAGCTTTCTGAGAAACTTCTTTGTGATGTGAATTCACCTCAGAATTACACCTTTCTCTTCATGAAACAGTTTGCTACCACTGTCTTCCTGGAATCTGCAAAGGATATTTGGGAGTGCACTGAGGCATATGGTGAAAAGGAAATATCCTCAGATGAAAACGAAAGAAGCTTTCTGAGAAACTGTTCTCTGATATGTGAATTCATCTCATGGAGTTACACTTTCTTTTCATGGAGCAGTCTATTGCCGCTGTTTTGGGGGAAACTGAGAAATGATCATTTTATCACATTGAAGCCTACGCGGAAAAAGGACATATCCTCAAATAAAAACTACAAAGAAGCTTTCTGAGAACCTTCTTTGAGATGTGTGAATTCACCTCACAGAATTACCTCTTTCTCTTCATGAAGGAGTTTGCTAACACCGTGTTCCTCCAATCTGCAAAGTGATATTTGGGGGTGCACTAAGGCATACGGTGAAAAAGTAAATATCCTCAGATGAAAACAAGAAAGAAGGTTTCTGAGACTGTCCTGTGATGTGTGAATTCATCTCACAAAGTTACAGTTTTTTCCTGGAGCAGTCTGTTACCACTCTTTTTGGGGAATCTGAAAAAGGATATTTTTATCGCATTGAAGCCTATGTGACAAAGGAAATATCCTCAAATAAAAACTAGAAAGAAGCTTTCTGAGAAACTGTTTTCTGATATGTGAATTCATCTCACAGAGTTACACTTTCTTTCATGGAGCAGTCTGTTACCACTGTTTTGGGGAATCTGAGAAGTGATATTTTTATCGCATTGAAGCCTATGTGACAAAGGAAATATCCTCAAATAAAAACTAGAAAAAGCTTTCTGAGAAACTGTTTTCTGATGTGTGAATTCACCTCACAGAATTACACCTTTCTTCATGAAGGATTTTGCTAACACTGTGTTCCTGTAATCTGCAAAGTGATATTTGGGAGTGCACTGAGGCATATGGTGAAAAGGAAATATCCTCAGATGAAAACTAGAAAGAATTTCTGAGAAACTGTTCTGATGTGTGTGAATTCATCTCACAGAGTTACACTTTCTTTTCCTGGAGCAGTCTGTTACCACTGTTTTGGGGAATCTGAGAAGTATATTTTTATGGACAAAGGAAATATCCTCAAATAAAAACTAGAAAGAAGCTTTCTGAGAAACTTTGTGATGTGTGAATTCACCTCACAGAATTACACCTTTCTCTTCATGAAACAGTTTGCTAACACTGTGTTTGTAATCTGCAAAGTGATATTTGGGAGTGCACTGAGGCATATGGTGAAAAAGGAAATATCCTCAGATGAAAACTAGAAAGAAGTTTCTGAGAAACTGTTTTCTGATGTGTGAATTCATCTCACAGAGTTACACTTTCTTTCATGGAGCAGTCTGTTACCACTGTTTTGGGGAATCTGAGAAGTGATATTTTTATCGCATTGAAGCCTATGTGACAAAGGAAATATCCTCAAATAAAAACTAGAAAAAGCTTTCTGAGAAACTTCTTTGTGATGTGTGAATTCACCTCACAGAATTACACCTTTCTCTTCATGAAGGAGTTTGCTAACACTGTGTTCCTGTAATCTGCAAAGTGATATTTGGGAGTGCACTGAGGCATATGGTGAAAAAGGAAATATCCTCAGATGAAAACTAGAAAGAAGGTTTCTGAGAAACTGTTCTCTGATGTGAATTCATCTCACAGAGTTACACTTTCTTTCATGGAGCAGTCTGTTACCACTCTTTTGGGGAATCTGAAAAGGGATATTTTTATCGCATTGAAGCCTAAGAAGACAAAGGAAGTATCCTCAAATGAAAGTTAGAAAAAGCTTTCTGGGAAACTTCTCTGTGATGTGTGAATTCACCTCACAGAATTACACTTTCTCTTCATGAAGGAGTTTGCTAACACTGTGTTCCTGTAATCTGCAAAGTGATATTGGGAGTGCACTGAGGCATATGGTGAAAAGGAAATATCCTCAGATAAAAACTAGAAAGAAGGTTTCTGAGAAACTGTTCTCTGATGTGTGAATTCATCTCACAGAGTTACGCACTTTTTTCCTGGAGCAGTCTGTTCCCGCTCTTTTTGGGGAATCTGAGAAGTGATATTTTTAACCTTATTGAAGCCTACTTGAACAAAGGAAATATCCTCAAATAAAAACTAGAAAGAAGCTTTCTGAGAAACTTTGTGATGTGTGAATTCATCACAGAATTACACCTTTCTTCATGAAGGAGTTTGCTAACACTGTGTTCCTGTAATCTGCAAAGTGATATTTGGGAGTGCACTGAGGCATATGGTGAAAAAGGAAATATCCTCAGATAAAACTAGAAAGAAGGTTTCTGAGAAACTGTTCTCTGATGTGTGAATTCTCTCACAGAGTTACACTTTCTTTTCCTGGAGCAGTCTGTTACCACTGTTTTGGGGAATCTGAAAAGGATATTTTTATTGCATTGAAGCCTAAGAAGACAAAGGAAATATCCTCAAATAAAAACTAGAAAGAAGCTTTCTGAGAAACTTCTGTGATGTGTGAATTCACTCACAGAATTACACCTTTCTTCATGAAACAGTTTGCTAACACTGTTTTGGGGAATCTGAAAAGGATATTTGGGAGCACTGAGGCATGGTGAAAAGGAAATATCCTCAGATGAAAACCAGAAAGAAGTTTCTGAAAACTGTTCTGATGTGTGAATTCATCTCACAGAGTTAAACATTCGTTTCATGGAGCAGTCTGTTACCACTGTTTTTGGGGAATCTGAGAAATGATATTTTTCATCACATTGAAGCCTACGAGGACAAAGGAAATATCCTCAAATAAAAACTAGAAAGAAGCTTTCTGAGAAACATCTTTATTATGTGTGAATTCACTCACAGAATTACACCTTTCTCTTCATGAAGGAGTTTGCTAACACTGTGTTCCTGTAATCTGCAAAGTGATATTTGGGAGTGCACTGAGGCATATGGTGAAAAGGAAATATCCTCAGATGAAAACTAGAAAGAAGTTTCTGAGAAACTGTTCTCTGATGTGTGAATTCATCTCACAGAGTTACACTTTCTTTTCATGGAGCAGTCTGTTACCACTGTTTTGGGGAATCTGAAAAGTGATATTTTTATCGCATTGAAGCCTATGGACAAAGGAAATATCCTCAAATAAAAACTAGAAAGAAGCTTTCTGAGAAACTTCTTTGTGATGTGAATTCACCTCACAGAATTACACCTTTCTCTTCATGAAGGAGTTTGCTAACACTGTGTTCCTGTAATCTGCAAAGTGATATTTGGGAGTGCACTGAGGCATATGGTGAAAAGGAAATATCCTCAGATGAAAACTAGAAAGAAGGTTTCTGAGAAACTGTTCTCTGATGTGTGAATTCGTCTCACAGAGTTACACTTTCTTTTCATGGAGAAGTCTGTTTACCACTGTTTTTGAGGAATCTGAGAAGTGACATTTTTTATAGTATTGAAGCTAACACAGAGAAAGGAAATATCCTCAAATAAAAACTAGAAGGAAGCTCTCTGAGAATCTTATTTGTGATGTGAATTCACATCAGAGAACAGTTTCTCAGAAAGCTTCTTTCTAGTTTTCATCTGAGGATATTTCCTTTTTCACCATATGCCTCAGTGCACTCAAATATCACTTTGCAGATTACAGAACACAGTGTTAGCAAACTGTTTCATGAAGAGAAAGGTGTAATTCTGTGAGGTGAATTCACATCACAGAAGTTTCTCAGAAAGCTTCTTTCTAGTTTTTATTTGAGGATATTTCCTTTCTTAGCTTCAATGCGATAAAAATATCACTTCTCAGATTCCCCAAAACAGTGGTAACAGACTGCTCCATGAAAAGTGTAACTCTGTGAGATGAATTCACACATCAGAGAACAGTTTCTCAGAAAGCTTCTTTCTAGTTTTCATCTGAGGATATTTTTTCACCATATGCCTCAGCACCAAATATCACTTTGCAGATTACAGAACACAGTGTTAGCAAACTCATGAAGAGAAAGGTGTAATTCTGTGAGGTGAATTCACATCAGAGAACAGTTTCTCAGAAAGCTTCTTTCTAGTTTTTATTTGAGGATATTTCCTTTGTCAGCATAGGCTTCAATGCGATAAAATATCATTTCTGAGATTTCAAAAGTGGTAACAGACTGCTCCATGAAAAAAATGTAACTCTGTGAGATGAATTCACATCAGAGAACAGTTTCTCAGAAAGCTTCTTTCTGGTTTTCATCTGAGGATATTTCCTTTTTCAATGGTATATGTTCCCAAATATCACTTTGCAGATTACAGAACACAGTGTTAGCAAACTGTTTCATGAAGAGAAGGTGTATGGGATGAATTCACACATCACAGAAGTTTCTCAGAAAGCTTTTCTAACTTATTTGAGGATATTTTTTTGTCTTAGGCTTCAATGATAAAAAATATCACTTTTCAGATTCCCAAAAAGAGTGGTAACAGACTGTTCAGGAAAAGAAAGTAACTCTGTACACACATCAGAGAACAGTTTCTCAGAAACCTTCTTTCTAGTTTTCATCTGAGGATATTTTTTTCCATATGCCTCATTGCACTCCCAAATATCTTTGCAGATTACAGGAACACAGTGTTAGCAAACTCTTCATGAAGAGAAAGGTGTAATTCTGTGAGGTGAATTCACATCACAAAGAAGTTTCAGAAAGCTTCTTTCGTTTTATTTGAGGATATTTCCTTTGTCAGCATAGGCTTCAATGCCAAAATATCATTTCTAGATTCCCCAAAACATGGTAACAGACTGTTCCATGAAGAATGTGTAACTCTGTGAGATGAATTCACATCAGAAACAGTTTCTCAGAAAGCTTCTTTCTGGTTTTCATCTGAGGATATTTCACTTATGCCTCAGTGATCCCAAATATCTTGCAGATTCGAAACAGTGTTAGCAAACTTTCATGAAGAGGTGTAATTCATTGGGATGAATTCACACATCACAGAAGTTTCTCAGAAAGCTTTTTTCATTCATTTGAGGATATTTCTTTTTCTTCTTAGGCTTCAATGCGATTATCCTTTTCAGATTCCAAAAAGAGTGGTAACAGACTGCTCCAGAAAAGAAAATGTAACTCTGTGAGATGACCACATCAGAGAAGTTTCTCAGAAATCTTCTATTTTTCATCTGAGGATATTTCCTTTCACATATGCCTCAGTGCACTCCCAAATATCACCAGATTACAGAACACAGTGTTAGCAAACCTTCATGAAGAGAAAGGTGTAATTCTGTGAGGTGAATTCACATCAAAAGAAGTTTCAGAAAGCTTCTTTCTTTTATTTGAGGATATTTTTCTTTGTCAGCATAGTTTCAATGTATAAAATATCATTTCAGATTCCCAAAACAGTGGTAACAGACTGTTCCATGAAAGAAATGTAACTCTGTGAGATGAATTCACACATCAGAAACACTCAGAAAGCTTCTTTCTAGTTTTCATCTGAGGATATTTTTCACCTGCCTCATGTGCTCCCAAATATCCTTTTGCAGATTACACGAACACAGTGTTAGCAAACTGTTTCATGAAGAAAGGTGTTCTGTGAGGATGAATTCACATCACAGAGAAGTTTCAGAGTTTTTTTTCTAACTTTTTTGAGGATATTTCCTTTTCTAGGCTTCAATTTATAAAAATATCACTTTCAGATTCCCAAAAACAGTGGTAACAGACTGCTCCATGAAAAGTGTAACTCTGTGAGATGAATTCACACATCAGAGAACAGTTTCTCAGAAACCTTCTTTCTAGTTTTCATGAGGATATTTCCTTTTCACCATGCCTCAGTGCACCCAAATATCACTTTGCAGATACAGGAACACAGTGAAAAACCCTTCATGAAGAGAAGGTGTAATTCTGTGAGGTGAATTCACACATCACAAAGAAGTTTCTCAGAAAGCTTTTCTAGTTTTATTTGAGGATATTTCCTTTGTCTGTAGGCTTCAATGATAAAATATCACTTCAGATTCCCCAAAAACAGTGGTAACAGACTGATGAAAGAAAGTGTAACTCTGTGAGATGAATTCACACATCAGAGAACAGTTTCTCAGAAACCTTCTTTCTCATCTGAGGATATTTCCTTTTCACCATATGCCTTTGCACTCCCAAATATCACTTTGCAGATTACACAAACATGTTAGCAAACTTCATGAAGAGAAAGGTGTATTTGTATGAATTCACATCACAAAGAAGTTTCTCAAAGCTTTTCTAGTTTTATTTGAGGATATTTTGTTCAAGGCTTCAACGATAAAAATATCCTTCTCAGATTCCCCAAACAGTGGTAACAGACTGCTCCAGGAAAAAGTGTAACTCTGTGAGTGAATTCACACATCAGAACAGTTTCTCAGAACCTTCTTTCTAGTTTTCATCTGAGGATATTTTTTCATATGCCTCAGTGCACCCCAAATATCACTTTGCAGATTACAAACACAGTGTTAGCAAACTCTTCATGAAGAGAAAGGTGTAATTCTGTGAGGTGAATTCACACATCACAAAGAAGTTTCTTTTTCGTTTTTATTTGAGGATATTTCCTTGTCTGTAGGCTTCAATCAAAAAATATCACTTCAGATTCCCCAAAAACAGTGGTAACAGACTGCTGAGGAAAGAAAGTGTAACTCTGTGATGAATTCACATCAGAGAACAGTTTCTCAGAAACCTTCTTTCTAGTTTTCATCTGAGGATATTTCCTTTTCACCATATGCCTCAGTGCACAAATATCATTTGCAGATTACAGGAACACAGTGTTAGCAAACTCATGAAGAGAAAGGTGTAATTCTGTGAGTGAATTCACACATAAAGAAGTTTCAGAAAGCTTCTTCTTTTTATTTGAGGATATTTTGTCATCATAGGCTTCAATGCGATAAAATATTTCTCAGATTCCCAAAAACAGTGGTAACAGACTGCTCCATAAAAGAATGTTTAACTCTGTGAGATGAATTCACACATCAGAAACAGTTTCTCAGAGCTTCTTTCTGGTTTTCATCTGAGGATATTTTTCACCATATGCCTCAGTGCTCCCAAATATCCTTTGCAGATTCCACGAAACAGTGTAGCAAACTGTTTCATGAAGAAAGGTGTAATTCTGGGATGAATTCACATATCAAAGAAGTTTCTCAGAAAGCTTTTTCTTTTTATTTGAGGATATTTCCTCTTCTTAGGCTTCAATGCATAAAAATATCTCAGATTCCCCAAAACAGTGTAACAGACTGCTCCAGGAAAGAAACTGTAACTCTGTGAGATGAATTCACACATCAGAGAACAGTTTCTCAGAAACCTTTTCTATTTTCATCTGAGGATATTTCCTTTTTCACCTTATGCCTCAGTGCACTCCCAAATATCACTTTGTAGATTACAGGAACACAGTGTTAGCAAACTCTTTCATGAAGAGAAAGGTGTAATTCTGTGAGGTGAATTCACCCATAATAGAGACTTTTTTCAGAAAGCTTCTTTCTCGTTTTTATTTGAAAATATTTCCTTTGTCAGCATAGGCTTCAACTTGATCCAAAATATCATTTCTGAGATTCCCCAAAAACACTGGTAACAGACTGCTCCATAAAACGAATGTTTAACTCTGTGAGATGAATTCACACCTCAGAAATCAGTTTCTCAGAAAACTTCTTTCTGGATTTCATCTGAGGATATTTCCTTTTTTAACTTATGCCTCTATGCGCTCCTAAATATCCTTTTGCAGATTCCACAAAAACCGTGGTAGCCAAGTATTTCATGAAGAGGAAGGTGTATCTCATTGGAATGAATTCACACATAACAGAAAGTTTCCCAGAAAGTTTTTCTCTAACTTTCATTTGAGGATAATTTTTTTCTTCTTAGTCATCAATGTGATAAAAAATATCCCTTTTCAGATTCCTGAAAAGTGGTAACAACTGCTCCAGAGAAATGTAACTGTGTGAGATGAATTCACGCATCAGAGAACAGTTTCTCTGAAATCTTTTTTCTAGTTTTCTTCTGGGGATATTTCCTTTTTCACCATATGCCTCAGTGCACTAAATATCATTTGCAGATTACAGAACACAGTGTTAGAGAAACCTTCATGAAGAGAAAGGTGTAATTCTGTGAGTGAATTCACATCACAAAGAAGTTTCTCAGAAGTTTCAGTTTTCATCTGAGGATATTTCCTGTCATAGGCTTCAATGGTAAAAATATCCTTCAGATTCCCCAAAAAGAGAACAGACTGCTCCAGGAAAAAGAAGTGTAACTCTGTGAGTTGAATTCATCAGAGAACAGTTTCTCAGAAACTTTCTTTCTAGTTTTCATCTGAGGATATTTCCTTTTCATATGCCTCAGGCACTCAAATATCACTTTGAGATTACAGAAACACAGTGTTAGCAAACTCCTTCATGAAGAGAAAGGTGTAATTCTGTGAGGTGAATTCACATCACAAAGAGTTTCTCAGAAAGTTTCTTTCTAGTTATCACTATTTGTCACAGGCTTCAATGCTGAAAAATATCACTCAGATTCCAAAAACAGTGTAACAGACTGGAGAAAGAAGTGTAACTCTGTGAGAGAATTCACATCAGAGAACAGTTTCTCAGAAATCTTTCTAGTTTTCATCTGAGGATATTTTTTCATATGCCTCATTGCACTCCCAAATATCACTTTGCAGATTACAGGAACACAGTGTTAGCAAACTCCTTCATGAAGAAAGGTGTAATTCTGTGAGGTGAATTCACATCACAAAGAAGTTTTCAGAAAGTTTCTTCTTTTTGAGGATACCTTGTCTGTTGGCTTCAATGCAAAAATATCACTTTCAGATTCCCCAAAACAGTGTAACATCACTGTGAAGAAAGTGTAACAGATGATTCACACATCAGAGCAGCTTCTTTCTTTTCATCTGAGGTACCTCACATCCCAAAAATATCACTTTTTCGAAACAGTGTTAGCAATTCATGAAGAGAATTGAGGTGAATTCACATCAAAGAACTTTCTCAGAAGCTTCTTCAGTTTTATTTGAGGATATTCCTTTGTCAGATTCAATGATCACTTGACCCCAAAGAAACAGACTGCTCCAGGAAAAGAATGTAACTTGTGAGAAATTCACACATCACAGACTTTTCAGAAACCTTTGTTTCATGATATTTTTCACATACCCTCAGTGCACTAAAATATCACTTTAGAAGGAACAGTACATCCTTCATGAAGAGGTGTAATTCTGGTGAATTCATCACAAAGATAGTTTCTCAGAAAGCTTCTTTCTGTTTTATTTGAGGATATTTCCTTTGTCAGCAGTAGTTACACTCTGTTCATAAAATCTTTTACCACTGTTTTGAACCTGAGAAGTGATAATCGCTTGAGCCATGCAGACAAGAAATATCCTCAATAAAACAGAAGAAGTTTCAGAACTTCTTTATTTGAATTCATCACAGAATTACACTTCTCTTCATGACAGTCAAACACTGTTCTAATCTAAAGGATATTTTGCAGAGGCATATGGTGAAAAGGAAATATCTCAGATGAAAACAGAAAGAAGTTTCTGAGAAAGTGTTCTCTGATGTAATTCATCTCATGAGTTACATTTCTTTTCTTGAGCAGTTCTTACCACTGTTTTTGGGGAATCTGAAATGATATTTTATTGCATTGAAGTATGGACAAAGAAATATCCTGAAATAAAAAGAAAAAACTGAGAAACTTTTGTGAGTTTGAATTCATCACAGAAACACTTCTCTTCATGAAGGAATTTGCTAACACTTTTCCAGTAATCTGCAAATATATTTCGGCACAGAGGCATGGTGAAAAGGAAATATCCTCAGATGAAAACAGAAAGAAGTTTAAAAGTGTTCTCTGATGTGTGAATTCACATCACAGAGTTACACTTTTCTTGAGCTCTGTTACCATTGTTTTAATCTGAGAATGATATTTTATTGCATGAACCTATGTGACAAAGGAAATATCCTGAAATAAAAACAGAAAATAACTTTCTGAGAAACTTTTGATGTTTGTCACTCACAGAATTACATCTTTCTTCATGAGGAATTTGTAACACTTGTTCATCAAAGTGATATTTGTGCACTGACAAATACAGAAACAGAACATGAGCAAACTCCTTCATGAAGAGAAACTGTAATTCTGTGAGTTGAATTCACACATCAGAAGAAGTTTCTCATAAAACTTCTTTTCTAGAATTTATTTATTATTATTAAACTTCTTGCAGACAGACAATGTGCATTTTGAAAGAAGTGCTGTTTGTTGAATCATCAAATTTTCATAAGAAACTCAATGAATTTTTAGATATGTATGTTTGAGAAGTGATATTTTCAGTTATGATGAAAACACTTTGTTTTCTTCTTTGTGATAGGAAGATATTTTCACTCATATGAAAAGACACAAATATCTTTTATCTGAAGATTCCAGTGAACACTTCTAAATTTATATAATTAAATCAAGTTTAACATGTGAAAGATTTAAAGATACTTGTGCATGTGGTGAATCAAGATTTCAAAGGAAAAGAATTTAGATACTTGTGTGTGATTTCTCACAGATCTCATTTTCTTCAAAGGAGTGAGAACATTGTTTGGCTGCTTGTGATAGGAGAAGATTTTCAACACATGACAAAGAGAAATATCCTTTTTTACTGCATAGTATTCCACAGATATGTCACATTTCAATCAATCTTCATGATGGAAAGTGTAACGTGGTGAATACTCAATAAACAAAGATGTTCTTTTATAGCAGAAATTTATAATCCTTGAGGATTCTAGTAATGATGCTTCATATGACATCTGTTCAGATAGGAAGCCAACTGTTTTCCATAATGGTTGAACAGACAATACCAACAGAAAAGTTTATTTCTCCACATCCTTCCAGCATTTGTTTTGACTTTGAATGATGATTCTAACCTGTGAGATGGTATCTCATCAGTTTTGATTTGCATTTGATCCAGTGATGATGAGCATTTTTCATGTGTCTGTTGGGATGAATGTCTTTGAGAAATTCTTTCATATCCTTTGCCCACTTTTTGAGGGGTTGTTTGTTTTTTTTCTTGAAATTTGTTGAGTTCTTGTAGGTTCTGGATATTAGCCCTTTGTCATGAAGACAAAATATTCTGTGGTTTGTTCACCTGATGGTAGTTCTCTGTGCAGAACTCTTTAGTTTAATGAGATATTTGAATTTTCTTTTCTCACTTGCTTTTTGGTTTTTAGACATGATCTCATGATTGAATGGTACACAGGTTTTCTCAGGATTTTTATGAAAGGTTAACATTCTGATCCATCTTGAATTATCAGAAAGGAGTAAGAAAGGAATTTCATTTCTACTTATGGCAGAATTCAAAGGCATTTATAAATGAATCCTTTCATTTCTTTGTTTTAGGTTTGTCAAAGATCAGATGGAGTGTGTGGAATTTCTGAGGACTCTGTTCTGTTCCATTGATCTCTGTTTTGGAAGTAAGCTGTTTTGGTTACTTCTTCATTTGAAGATGAGAGTTTGTTCTTTTGACTTAGATTGTCTTGTCCTCTGGTTCCATATGAACTTTAAACAGTCCAATTTGTGAAGAACTATTGGTACTTGTATGGCATTGAATCATAAATTACTCAGATGAATTTTCAGAAGTTCTTCTGAGAGCATTTTCTTCCATTTGTTTGTGTATTCACTGAGCAGTGGTTTGTAGTTCTCCTTGAAGAGTTTTACATCTGTAAGTTGTTCCTAGGTAATCTCTTTGAAGAAGTGAAGGAAGTTCATTCTGATTTCTCTCTGTTTGACTTCATCAAATAAGATCAGAGCAGAACTGAAGGAGTAGAGACATTATCTGAATCCAGGAGTTGGTTTTGAAAAGATCACAAAATTGACAGACCTTAGAAACATGAAGAAAAGAGAGAAGTATCCACTTCCGGGAATCAAACACAGAAATACACTCCTCAGAGAATCTTCTTTGCATCTGGATCTGAAGAAATGGATAATTTCCTGACACTTACATTCCAAGACACAGGAAGAAGTGACTGAATAGAAATATCTCTGAAATTGAGGTAATTATGTAAACCAAAAAAGTCCAGGACCAGATGTTCACAGTTTCTACCAGAGGTACAAGAGGAGCTGGTAATTTTCTGAAATATTCCAATCTGAAAAGAGAATTTAACTCATTTTTATGAGAACATCATTGAACCAAAGTCAGGACACCAAAAAAGAGAATTTTAGACCAATATTGTGAACAGATGAAATATCCTCATAAAAATACTCAAACCATCACACATCAAAAGTTTCCACCATGATCAAGTGCTTCATTGGGATGCACTTTCTATTCAAATCAATAAACATATCCAGATATAAACAGAAAAAGACAAGAATATCATTCATGATGCAGAAAACTTTGACAAATTCAACAGTTCATGCTAAAAAGTTCACTTCTTGATGCACTCAAAATAATAAGAGCATATGACAAAACAGTTCTGAATCAAAACTGGAAAAATTCTTGAAAACTGGCACAAGACAGATTCACCACTCTTTCAACATAGTGTTAATTCTCTTCAGCAAGAGAAAGAAACTTTCATTAGGAAAAGGAAGAAATTTCTTTTGCAGAGACATGATTGTAAAGAAAATTTCTCAGAAACTAAGTGATGAATTCAGTCTCAGGATACATTATGTCATCTTTCTTTTTTGAGGATATTTCCTTTGTCATGGCTGAATGAGATAAAAATTGATACTCCAAAAAGGTAACAGACAAATGAACAGAAAGTGTAAGCTGTGAGAAACACATCAGAGCAGTTTCTCAGAACCTTCTTTTTCATTTGAAGATTTTAACACTTTTCCTGTATGCAGTGATACAGTGTTCACTGAGGCATAAAAAAAGGAAATATCCTCAGATGAAAACTAGAAAGAAGTTTCTGAGAAACTGTTCTCTGATGTGAATTGTCACAGAGTTACACTTTCTTTTCTGGACAGTCTGTTACCACTGTTTTCTGAGAAGTGATTTTTTTGATGCTATGGACAAAGGAAATATCCTCAAATAAAAACTAAAGAAGCTTTGAGAACTTCTTGTGATGTGAATTCACCTCACAGAATTACCTTTCTCTTCATGAAGGACGCCTGTTTTCCTGTAATCTGAAAGGATATTTGGGAGTGCACTGAGTGTTATGGTGAAAAAAATATCCTCAGATGAAAACTAGAAAGATTTCTGAGAAACTGTTCTGATGTGAATTCATCTCACAGAGTTACACTTTCTTTTCCTGGAGCAGTCTGTTACCACTGTTTTGGGGAATCTGAGAAGTGATATTTTATATTGAAGCTAGGACAAAGGACATATCCTCAAATAAAACTAGAAAGAAGCTGAGAAACTTTGTGATGTGAATTCACCTCACAGAATTACTTTCTTCAAGGAGTTTCAACACTGTTTCCTGTAATCTGGGATATTTGGGAGTGCACTGAGGCATATGGTGAAAAGGAAATATCCTCAGATGAAAACTAGAAAGAAGGTTTCTGAGAAACTGTTCTGATGTGTGAATTCATCTCACAGAGTTACACTTTCTTTCATGGAGCAGTCTGTTACCACTGTTTTTGGGGAATCTGAGAAGTGATTTTTATCGCATTGAAGCTATGTGACAAAGGAAATATCCTCAAATAAAAGTAGAAAGAAGCTTTGAGAAACTTCTTGTGATGTGAATTCACCTCACAGAATTACACCTTTTTCATGAAGAGTTTGCTAACACTGTGTTCAATCTGCAAAGTGATATTTGGGAGTGCACTGAGGCATATGGTGAAAAGGAAATATCCTCAGATGAAAACTAGAAAGAAGGTTTCTGAGAAACTTCTCTGATGTGTGAATTCTCACAGTTACAGTTTCTTTTCCTGGAGCAGTCTGTTACCACTTTTTTGGAATCTGAAAAGGGTTTTTATCGCATTGAAGCTAAGAAGAAAAGAAAAATATCCTCAAATAAAGTTAGAAAAGTTTTCTGAAACTTCTGTGATGTGTGAATTCATCCCACAGAATACACCTTTCTTTCATGAAGCAGTTTGCTAACACTTTTCGTGGAATCTGCAAAGGATATTTGTGCATAAGGCATGGTGAAAAAAAAATATCCTCAGATGAAAACCAGAAAGAAGCTTTCTGAGAAACTGCTGATCTGATGTGAATTCATCTCACAGAGTTAAACATTTCTTTTCATGGAGCAGTCTGTTACCAGTGTTTTGGGGAATCTGAAATGATATTTTGGATTGCATTGAAGCCTAAAAGGAAATATCCTCAAATAAAAATAGAAAGAAGCTTTGAGAAACATCTTTTGTGATGTGAATTCACCTCACAGAATTACACCTTTCTTTCATGAAGGAGTTTTAACACTGTTCTTGTAATCTGCAAAGTGATATTTGGGAGTGCACTGAGGCATATGGTGAAAAGAAATATCCTCAGATGAAAACTAGAAAAGGTTTCTGAGAAACTGTTCTCTGATGTGAATTATCTCACAGAGTTACACTTTTTTCATGGAGCAGTCGTTACACTGTTTTGGGGAATCTGAGAAGTGATATTTTATCATGAAGCCTATGACAAAGGAAATATCCTCAAATAAAAAAAAAACTTTCTGAGAAACTTTGTGATGTGTGAATTCACCTCAAGAATTACACCTTTCTTCATGAAGAGTTTGCTAACACTGTGTTTGTGTAATCTGCAAAGTGATATTTGGGAGTGCACTGAGCATATGGTGAAAAGGAAATATCCTCAGATGAAAACTAGAAAGAAGGTTTCTGAGAACTGTTCTCTCTGATGTGTGAATTCATCTCACAGAGTTACACTTTCTCATGGAGTCTGTTAAATGTTTTTGGGGAATCTGAGAAGATATTTTATCGCATTGAAGCGCGTGAAGGAAATATCCTCAAATAAAACTAGAAAAAGCTTTCTGAGACTTCTGATGTGTGAATTCACCTCACAGAATTACACCTTTCTTCATGAAGTTTGCTAACACTGTGTTCTGTAATCTGCAAAGTGATATTTGGAGTGCACTGAGTATGGAAAAAAGGAAATATCCTCAGATGAAAACTAGAAAGAAGTTTCTGAGAACTGTTCTCTGATGTGTGAATTGTCTCACAGAGTTACACTTTTTTCCTGGAGCAGTCTGTTACACTTTTTGGGGAATCTGAAAA
>JAKFHT010001448.1:0-29327 GCA_023783455.1 Erythrocebus patas | reverse complement strand
TAACGGAAGATATTTCCTTTTCACCATAGCCCTCTATGGGCTTCCAAATACCACTTTGAAAATATCACAAGAACAGAAAACCAAACACCGCATGTTCTCACTCATAGGTGGAACTGAACAATGAGATCACTTGGACTCGGAAGGAACATCACACACGGGGCCTATCATGGGGAGGGAGGGGATGGATTGCATTGGGAGTTATACCTTATGTAAATGACGGGTTGATGGGTGCAGCACACCAACATGGCACAAGTATACATATGTAACAAACCTGCACATTGTGCACATGTACCCTACAACTTGAAGTTTAATAATAATAAATAAATTAAAAAAAAAGAACAGTGTTAGAGAAAGGCTTCTTGAGGGGAAAGCTGTAACTCTGTGAGATGAATTAACAGAACACAAAGCAGTTTCTCAGAAAGCTTCTTTCCAGTTTTTAACGGAAGATATTTTGTTTTTCATCATAGCCCTCTATGGGCTTCCAAATATCACTTTGCCAATTCCACAAGAACAGTCTTAGAGAAAGGCTTCTTGAGGTGAAAGCTGTAACACTGTGAGATGAATTAACAGAACACAAAGCAGTTTTTCAGAAAGCTTCTTTCCAGTTTTTAAAGGAAGATATTTCCTTTTTCACCATAGCCCTCTATGGGCTTCCAAATATCACTTTGCCAATTCCACAAGAACAGCCTTAGTGAAAGGCTTCTTGAAGGGAAAGCTGTAACTCTGTGAGATGAATTAACAGAACACAAAGCAGTTTCTCAGAAAGCTTCTTTCCAGTTTTAACGGAAGATATTTCCTTTTTCACCATAGCCCTCTATGGGCTTCCAAATATCACTTTGCAAATTCCACAAGAACAGTCTTAGCGAAAGGCTTCTTGAAGGAAAGCTGTAACTCTGTGAGATGAATTAACAGAACACAAAGCAGTTTCTCAGAAAGCTTCTTTCCAGTTTTAACGAAGATATTTCCTTTTCACCATAGCCTCTATGGGCTTCCAAATATCACTTTGCCAATTCCACAAGAACAGCCTTAGCGAAAGGCTTCTTGAGGGAAAGATGTAACTCTGTGAGATGAATTAACAGAACACAAAGCATAACAGAACACAAAGCAGTTTCTCAGAAAGCTTCTTTCCAGTTTTAACGAAGATATTTCCTTTTCACCATAGCCCTCTATGGGCTTCCAAATATCACTTTGCCAATTCCACAAGAACAATCTTAGAGAAAGGCTTCTTGAAGGGAAAGCTGTAACTCTGTGAGATGAATTAACAGAACACAAAGCAGTTTCTCAGAAAGCTTCTTTCCAGTATTTAACGGAAGATATTTCCTTTTCACCACTGCCCTCTATGGGCTTCCAAATATCACTTTGCCAATTCCACAAGAACAGCATTAGCGAAAGGCTTCTTGAAGGGAAAGATGTAACTCTGGGAGATGAATTAACAGAACACCAAGCAGTTTCTCAGAAAGCTTCTTTCCTGTTTTTAACGGAAGATATTTCCTTTTTCACCATTGCCCTCTATGGGCTTCCAAATATCACTTTGCCAATTCCACAAGAACAGCCTTAGCGAAAGGCTTATTGAAGGGAAAGATGTAACTCTGTCAGATAAATTATCAGAACACAAAGCAGTTTTTCAGAAAGCTTCTTTCCAGTTTTTAAAGAAGATATTTCCTTTTTCACCATAGCCCTCTATCGGCTTCCAAATATGACTTTGCAAATTCCAAAAGAACAGTCTTAGAGAAAGGCTTCTTGAGGGGAAAGCTGCAACGCTGTGAGATGAATTAACAGAACACAAAGCAGTTTCTCAGAAAGCTTCCTTTCAGTTTTTAACGGAAGATATTTCCTTTTTCGCCATAGCCCTCTATGGGCTTCCAAATAACACTTTGCCAATTCCACAAGAACAGCCTTAGCGAAAGGCTTCTTGAAGGGAAAGCTGTAACTCTGTGAGATGAATTAACAGAACACAAAGCAGTTTCTCAGAAAGCTTCTTTCCAGTTTTTAACGGAAGATATTTCCTTTTCACCATAGCCCTCTATGGGCTTCCAAATAACACTTTGCCAATTCCACAAGAACAGCCTTAGCGAAAGGCTTCTTGAAGGGAAAGCTGTAACTCTGTGAGATGAATTAACAGAACACAAAGCAGTTTCTCAGAAAGCTTCTTTCCAGTTTTTAACGGAAGATATTTCCTATTTCACCATTGCCCTCTATGGGCTTCCAAATATCACTTTGCCAATTCCACAAGAACAGACTTAGCGAAAGGCTTCTTGAAGGAAAGATGTAACTCTGTGAGATGAATTATCAGAACACAAAGCAGTTTCTCAGAAAGCTTCTTTCCAGTTTTTAAGGAAGATATTTCCTTTTCACCATAGCCCTCTATGGGCTTCCAAATATCACTTTGCAAATTCCACAAGAACAGTCTTAGAAAGGCTTCTTGAGGAAAGCTGTAACTCTGTGAGGTGAATTAACAGAACACAAAGCAGTTTCTCAGAAAGCTTCTTTCCATTTTTTAACGGAAGATATTTCCTTTTTCACCATTGCCCTCTAAGGGCTTCCAAATATCACTTTGCTAATTCCACAAGAACAGACTTAGCGACAGTCTCCTTGAAGGGATGATGTAACTCTGTGAGATGAATTAACAGAACACAAAGCAGTTTCTCAGAAAGCTTCTTTCCAGTTTTTAATGGAAGATATTTCCTTTTTCACCATAGCCCTCTATGGGCTTCCAAATATCACTTTGCCAATTCCACAAGAACAGCCTTAGCGAAAGGATTCTTGAAGGGAAAGATGTAACTCTGTGAGACGAATTAACAGAACACAAAGCAGTTTCTCAGAAAGCTTCTTTCCGGTTTTTAACCGAAGATATTTCCTTTTTCACCATAGCCCTCTATGGGCTTCCAAATATCACTTTGCCAATTCCACAAGAACAGTCTTAGCGAAAGGCTTATTGAAGGGAAAGATGAATCTCTGTGAGATGAATTATCAGAACACAAAGAGGTTTCTCAGAAAGCTTCTTTCCAGTTTTTAACGGAAGATATTTCCTTTTTCACCATAGCCCTCTACGGGCTTCCAAATATCACTTTGCCATTTCCACAAGAACAATCTTAGACAAAGGCTTCTTGAGGGGAAAGCTGTAACTCTGTGAGATGAATTAGCAGAACACAAAGCAGTTTTTCAGAAAGCTTCTTTCCAGTTTTTAACGGAAGATATTTCCTTTTTCACCATAGCCCTCTATGGGCTTCCAAATATCACTTTGCCAATTCCACAAGAACAGTCTTAGAGAAAGGCTTCTTGAGGTGAAAGCTGCAACTCTGTGAGATGAATTAACAGAACACAAAGCAGTTTCTCAGAAAGCTTCTTTCCAGTTTTTAACGGAAGATATTTCCTTTTTCACCATAGCCCTCTATGGGCTTCCAAATATGACTTTGCCAATTCCACAAGAACAGAGTTAGCGAAAGACTTCTTGAAGGGAAAGATGTAAATCTGTGAGATGAATTATCAGAACACAAAGCAGTTTCTCAGAGAGCTTCTTTCCACTTTTTAAAGGAAGATATTTCCTTTTTCACCATAGCCCTCTATGGGCTTCCAAATATCACTTTGCCAATTCCACAAGAACAGCCTTAGCGAAAGGCTTATTGAAGGGAAAGATGAAATTCTGTGAGATGAATTATCAGAACACAAAGATGTTTCTCAGAAAGCTTCTTTCCAGTTTTTAAAGGAAGATATTTTCTTTTTCACCATAGCCCTCTATGGGCTTCCAAATATCACTTTGCCAATTCCACAAGAACAGTCTTAGAGAAAGGCTTCTTGAGGTGAAAGCTGTAACTCTGTGAGGTGAATTAACAGAACACAAAGCAGTTTCTCAGAAAGCTTCTTTCCAGTTTTTAACGGAAGATATTTCCTTTTTCACAATTGCCCTCTAAGGGCTTGCAAATATCATTTTGCCAATTCCACAAGAACAGACTTAGCGACAGGACTCTTGAAGGGAAAGATGTAATTCTGTGAGATGAATTAACAGAACACAAAGCAGTTTCTCAGAAAGCTTCTTTCCAGTTTTTAATGGAAGATATTTCCTTTTTCACCATAGCCCTCTATGGGCTTCCAAATGTCCCTTTGCCAATTCCACAAGAACAGTCTTAGAGAAAGGCTTCTTGAGGGGAAAGCTGTAACTCTGTGAGATGAATTAACAGAACACAAAGCAGTTTCTCAGAAAGCTTCTTTCCAGTTTATAACGGAAGATATTTCCTTTTTCACCATTGCCCTCTATGGGCTTCCAAATATCACTTTGCCAATTCCACAAGAACAGACTTAGCGACAGTCTCCTTGAAGGGAAAGATGTAACTCTGTGAGATGAATTAACAGAACACAAAGCAGTTTCTCAGAAAGCTTCTTTCCAGTTTTTAATGGAAGATATTTCCTTTTTCACCATAGCCCTCTATGGGCTTCCAAATATCACTTTGCCAATTCCACAAGAACAGCCTTAGCGAAAGGCTTCTTGAAGGGAACGATGTAACTCTGTGAGATGAATTAACAGAACACAAAGCAGTTTCTTAGAAAGCTTCTTTCCAGTTTTTAACCGAAGATATTTCCTTTTTCACCATAGCCCTCTATGGGCTTCCAAATATCACTTTGCCAATTCCACAAGAACAGTCTTAGAGAAAGGCTTCTTGAGGGGAAAGCTGCAACTCTGTGAGATGAATTTATAAAACACAAAGCAGTTTCTCAGAAAGCTTCTTTCCAGTATTTAACGGAAGATATTTCCTTTTCCACCATAGCCCTCTATGGGCTTCCAAATATCACTTTGCCAATTCCACAAGAACAGCATTAGCGAAAGGCTTCTTGAAGGGAAAGATGTAACTCTGTGAGATGAATTATCAGAACACAAAGCAGTTTCTCAGAAAGCTTCTTTCCAGTTTTTAAAGGAAGATATTTCCTTTTTCACCATAGCCCTCTATGGGCTTCCAAATATCACTTTGCCAATTCCACAAGAACAGTCTTAGAGAAAGGCTTCTTGAGGGAAAGCTGTAACTCTGTGAGATGAATTAACAGAACACAAAGCAGTTTCTCAGAAGCTTCTTTCCAGTTTTTAACGGAAGATATTTCCTTTTCACCATTGCCCTCTATGGGCTTCCAAATATCACTTTGCCAATTCCACAAGAACAGTCTTAGAGAAGGCTTCTTGAAGGAAAGATGTAACTCTGTGAGATGAATTAACAGAACACAAAGCAGTTTCTCAGAAAGCTTCTTTCCTGTTTTTAACCGAAGATATTTCCTTTTTCACCATAGGCTCTATGGGCTTCCAAATATCACTTTGCCATTTCCACAAGAACAATCTTAGAGAAAGGCTTCTTGAAGGGAAAGCTGTAACTCTGTGAGATGAATTAACAGAACACAAAGCAGTTTCTCAGAAAGCTTCTTTCCAGTTTTTAACGGAAGATATTTCCTTTTTCACCATAGCCCTCTATGGGCTTCCAAATATCACGTTGCCAATTCCACAAGAACAGTGTTAGATTTTTGCACATTAATTTTGTATCCTGAGACTTTGCTGAAGTTGCTTATCAGCCTAAGGAGATTTTGGGCTGAGACAATGGGGTTTTCCAAATATACAATCATGTCTTCTGCAAACAGGGACAATTTGACTTCTTCTTTTCCTAACTGAATCCCCTTGATTTCTTTCTCTTGCCTGATTGCCCTAGCCAGAACTTCCAACACTATGTTGAATAGGAGTGGTGAGAGAGGGCATCCCTGTCTTGTGCCAGTTTTCAAAGGGAATTTTTCCAGTTTTTAAAGGAAGATATTTCCTTTTCACCATTGCCCTCTATGGGCTTCAAATATCACTTTGCAATTCCACAAGAACAGTGTTAGAGAAAGGCTTTGAAGGGAAAGATGTAACTCTGTGAGATGAATTATCAGAACACAAAGCAGTTTCTCAGAAAGCTTCTTCCAGTTTTTAACGAAGATATTTCCTTTTCACCATAGCCTCTATGGGCTTCCAAATATCACGTTGCCAATTCCACAAGAACAGTGTTAGAGAAAGGCTTCTTGAGGGAAAGCTGCAACTCTGTGAGATGAATTATCAGAACACAAAGCAGTTTCTCAAGCTTCTTTCCAGTTTTTAATGGAAGATATTTCCTTTTCACCATAGGCTCTATGGGCTTCAAATATCACTTTGCCAATTCCACAAGAACAGCCTTAGCGAAAGGCTTCTTGAGGGAAAGCTGCAACTCTGTGAGATGAATTATCAGAACACAAAGCAGTTTCTCAGAAAGCTTCTTCCAGTTTTTAATGGAAGATATTTCCTTTTCACCATAGCCTCTATGGGCTTCAAATATCACTTTGCCATTTCCACAAGAACAGTCTTAGAAAGGCTTCTTGAGGAAAGCTGTAACTCTGTGAGATGAATTAACAGAACACAAAGCAGTTTCTCAAGCTTCTTTCCAGTATTTAACGGAAGATATTTTTTTTCACCATAGGCTCTATGGGCTTCAAATATCACTTTGCCAATTCCACAAGAACAGTGTTAGAGAAAGGCTTCTTGAGGAAAGCTGTAACTCTGTGAGATGAATTTATAAAACACAAAGCAGTTTCTCAAGCTTCTTTCCAGTTTTTAACGAAGATATTTCCTTTTCACCATAGCCCTCTATGGGCTTCAAATATCACTTTGCCATTTCCACAAGAACAGTCTTAGCGAAAGGCTTATTGAAGGGAAAGATGTAACTCTGTGAGATGAATTTATAAAACACAAAGCAGTTTCTCAAGCTTCTTTCCAGTTTTTAATGGAAGATATTTCCTTTTCACCATAGCCTCTATGGGCTTCAAATATCACTTTGCAAATTCCACAAGAACAGTGTTAGAGAAAGGCTTCTTGAAGGAAAGATGTAACTCTGTGAGATGAAATAACAGAACACAAAGCAGTTTCTCAAGCTTCTTTCCAGTTTTTAAAGGAAGATATTTCCTTTTCACCATAGGCTCTATGGGCTTCAAATATCACTTTGCAAATTCCACAAGAACAGACTTAGCGAAAGGCTTCTTGAGGAAAGCTGTAACTCTGTGAGATGAATTATCAGAACACAAAGCAGTTTCTCAGAAAGCTTCTTCCAGTTTTTAACGAAGATATTTCCTTTTCACCATTGCCCTCTATGGGCTTCCAAATATCACTTTGCCAATTCACAAGAACAGTCTTAGCGAAAGGCTTATTGAAGGGAAAGATGTAACTCTGTGAGATGAAATAACAGAACACAAAGCAGTTTCTCAGAAAGCTTCTTTCCAGTATTTAACGGAAGATATTTTTTTTCACCATAGCCTCTATGGGCTTCAAATATCACTTTGCAATTCCACAAGAACAGCATTAGCGAAAGGCTTCTTGAAGGTGAAAGCTGTAACTCTGTGAGATGAATTATCAGAACACAAAGCAGTTTCTCAAGCTTCTTTCCAGTTTTTAATGGAAGATATTTCCTTTTCACCATAGGCTCTATGGGCTTCAAATATCACTTTGCAAATTCCACAAGAACAGCCTTAGAGAAAGGCTTCTTGAGGGAAAGCTGCAACTCTGTGAGATGAATTATCAGAACACAAAGCAGTTTCTCAGAAAGCTTCTTTCCAGTTTTTAATGGAAGATATTTCCTTTTCACCATAGCCTCTATGGGCTTCAAATATCACTTTGCCATTTCCACAAGAACAGTCTTAGAAAGGCTTCTTGAGGTGAAAGCTGTAACTCTGTGAGATGAATTATCAGAACACAAAGCAGTTTCTCAGAAAGCTTCTTTCCAGTTTTTAATGGAAGATATTTCCTTTTCACCATTGCCCTCTATGGGCTTCAAATATCACTTTGCAATTCCACAAGAACAGCCTTAGCGAAAGGCTTCTTGAGGAAAGCTGTAACTCTGTGAGATGAATTATCAGAACACAAAGCAGTTTCTCAAGCTTCTTTCCAGTTTTAATGGAAGATATTTCCTTTTTCACCATAGGCTCTATGGGCTTCCAAATATCACTTTGCAAATTCCACAAGAACAGCCTTAGCGAAAGGCTTCTTGAGGAAAGCTGTAACTCTGTGAGATGAATTATCAGAACACAAAGCAGTTTTCAGAAAGCTTCTTTCCAGTTTTAATGGAAGATATTTCCTTTTCACCATAGCCTCTATGGGCTTCCAAATATCACTTTGCCATTTCCACAAGAACAGTCTTAGAAAGGCTTCTTGAGGAAAGCTGTAACTCTGTGAGATGAATTAACAGAACACAAAGCAGTTTCTCAAGCTTCTTTCCAGTATTTAACGGAAGATATTTCCTTTTTCACCATAGGCTCTATGGGCTTCCAAATATCACTTTGCCAATTCCACAAGAACAGTGTTAGAGAAAGGCTTCTTGAGGAAAGCTGTAACCTGTGAGATGAATTATCAGAACACAAAGCAGTTTCTCAAGCTTCTTTCCAGTTTTTAACGGAAGATATTTTTTTTCACCATAGCCCTATGGGCTTCCAAATATCACTTTGCCATTTCCACAAGAACAGCATTAGCGAAAGGCTTATTGAAGGGAAAGATGTAACTCTGTGAGATGAATTAACAGAACACAAAGCAGTTTCTCAAGCTTCTTTCCAGTTTTAATGGAAGATATTTCCTTTTTCACCATAGCCCTATGGGCTTCCAAATATCACTTTGCAAATTCCACAAGAACAGTGTTAGAGAAAGGCTTTGAAGGAAAGATGTAACTCTGTGAGATGAATTAACAGAACACAAAGCAGTTTCTCAAGCTTCTTTCCAGTTTTTAAAGGAAGATATTTCCTTTTTCACCATAGCCCTATGGGCTTCCAAATATCACTTTGCAAATTCCACAAGAACAGACTTAGCGAAAGGCTTCTTGAGGAAAGCTGTAACTCTGTGAGATGAATTATCAGAACACAAAGCAGTTTCTCAGAAAGCTTCTTTCCAGTTTTTGCCCATTCAGTATGATATTGCCCTCTATGGGCTTCCAAATATCACTTTGCCAATTCCACAAGAACAGCATTAGCGAAAGGCTTATTGAAGGGAAAGATGTAACTCTGTGAGATGAATTATCAGAACACAAAGCAGTTTCTCAGAAAGCTTCTTTCCTGTTTTTAACGGAAGATATTTCCTTTTTCACCATAGGCTCTATGGGCTTCCAAATATCACTTTGCAAATTCCACAAGAACAGCCTTAGAGAAAGGCTTCTTGAGGAAAGCTGTAACCTGTGAGATGAATTATCAGAACACAAAGCAGTTTCTCAAGCTTCTTTCCAGTTTTAATGGAAGATATTTCCTTTTCACCATAGCCTCTATGGGCTTCCAAATATCACTTTGCCATTTCCACAAGAACAGTCTTAGAAAGGCTTCTTGAGGTGAAAGCTGTAACTCTGTGAGATGAATTATCAGAACACAAAGCAGTTTCTCAGAAAGCTTCTTCCAGTTTTTAAAGGAAGATATTTCCTTTTTCACCATTGCCCTCTATGGGCTTCCAAATATCACTTTGCAATTCCACAAGAACAGCATTAGCGAAAGGCTTCTTGAGGAAAGCTGTAACTCTGTGAGATGAATTATCAGAACACAAAGCAGTTTCTCAGAAAGCTTCTTTCCAGTATTTAACGGAAGATATTTCCTTTTCACCATAGCCCTCTATGGGCTTCCAAATATCACTTTGCAATTCCACAAGAACAGTCTTAGAAAGGCTTCTTGAAGGAAAGATGTAACTCTGTGAGATGAATTAACAGAACACAAAGCAGTTTTCAGAAAGCTTCTTCCAGTTTTTAAAGGAAGATATTTCCTTTTTCACCATAGGCTCTATGGGCTTCCAAATATCACTTTGCCAATTCCACAAGAACAGTCTTAGAAAGGCTTCTTGAAGGAAAGCTGTAACTCTGTGAGATGAATTAACAGAACACAAAGCAGTTTCTCAGAAAGCTTCTTTCCAGTTTTTAAAGGAAGATATTTCCTTTTTCACCATAGCCCTCTAAGGGCTCCCAAATATCACTTTGCCAATTCCACAAGAACAATCTTAGAGAAAGGCTTCTTGAAGGGAAAGATGTAACTCTGTGAGATGAATTATCAGAACACAAAGCAGTTTCTCAGAAAGCTTCTTTCCAGTTTTTAACGGAAGATATTTCCTTTTTCACCATAGCCCTCTATGGGCTTCCAAATATCACTTTGCCAATTCCACAAGAACAGTCTTAGAGAAAGGCTTCTTGAGGTGAAAGCTGTAACTCTGTGAGATGAATTAACAGAACACAAAGCAGTTTCTCAGAAAGCTTCTTTCCAGTTTTTAACGGAAGATATTTCCTTTTTCACCATAGCCCTCTATGGGCTTCCAAATATCACTTTGCCAATTCCACAAGAACAGCTTAGAGAAAGGCTTTGAAGGAAAGATGTAACTCTGTGAGATGAATTAACAGAACACAAAGCAGTTTCTCAGAAAGCTTCTTTCCAGTTTTTAACGAAGATATTTCCTTTTTCACCATAGCCCTCTATGGGCTTCCAAATATCACTTTGCCAATTCCACAAGAACAGCTTAGAGAAAGGCTTCTTGAAGGAAAGCTGTAACTCTGTGAGATGAATTAACAGAACACAAAGCAGTTTCTCAGAAAGCTTCTTTCCAGTTTTTAACGGAAGATATTTCCTTTTTCACCATAGCCCTATGGGCTTCCAAATATCACTTTGCCAATTCCACAAGAACAGTCTTAGAGAAAGGCTTCTTGAAGGAAAGATGTAACTCTGTGAGATGAATTAACAGAACACAAAGCAGTTTCTCAGAAAGCTTCTTTCCAGTTTTTAACGGAAGATATTTCCTTTTTCACCATTGCCCTCTATGGGCTTCCAAATATCACTTTGCCAATTCCACAAGAACAGCTTAGCGAAAGGCTTCTTGAAGGAAAGATGTAACTCTGTGAGATGAATTAACAGAACACAAAGCAGTTTCTCAGAAAGCTTCTTTCCAGTTTTTAACGGAAGATATTTTTTTTCACCATAGCCTCTATGGGCTTCCAAATATCACTTTGCCAATTCCACAAGAACAGTCTTAGAGAAAGGCTTCTTGAAGGAAAGCTGTAACTCTGTGAGATGAATTAACAGAACACAAAGCAGTTTCTCAGAAAGCTTCTTTCCAGTTTTTAACGGAAGATATTTCCTTTTTCACCATAGCCCTCTATGGGCTTCCAAATATCACTTTGCCAATTCCACAAGAACAGCATTAGCGAAAGGCTTCTTGAAGGAAAGCTGTAACTCTGTGAGATGAATTAACAGAACACAAAGCAGTTTCTCAGAAAGCTTCTTTCCAGTTTTTAACGGAAGATATTTCCTTTTTCACCATAGCCTCTATGGGCTTCCAAATATCACTTTGCCAATTCCACAAGAACAGTCTTAGAGAAAGGCTTCTTGAAGGAAAGCTGTAACTCTGTGAGATGAATTAACAGAACACAAAGCAGTTTCTCAGAAAGCTTCTTTCCAGTTTTTAACGGAAGATATTTCCTTTTTCACCATTGCCTCTATGGGCTTCCAAATATCACTTTGCCAATTCCACAAGAACAGACTTAGCGAAAGGCTTCTTGAAGGGAAAGATGTAACTCTGTGAGATGAATTAACAGAACACAAAGCAGTTTCTCAGAAAGCTTCTTTCCAGTTTTTAAGGAAGATATTTCCTTTTTCACCATAGCCTCTATGGGCTTCCAAATATCACTTTGCCAATTCCACAAGAACAGTCTTAGAGAAAGGCTTCTTGAAGGGAAAGATGTAACTCTGTGAGATGAATTAACAGAACACAAAGCAGTTTCTCAGAAAGCTTCTTTCCAGTTTTTAACGGAAGATATTTCCTTTTTCACCATTGCCCTCTATGGGCTTCCAAATATCACTTTGCCAATTCCACAAGAACAGACTTAGCGACAGTCTCCTTGAAGGGATGATGTAACTCTGTGAGATGAATTAACAGAACACAAAGCAGTTTCTCAGAAAGCTTCTTTCCAGTTTTTAATGGAAGATATTTCCTTTTTCACCATAGCCCTCTATGGGCTTCCAAATATCACTTTGCCAATTCCACAAGAACAGTCTTAGAGAAAGGCTTCTTGAAGGGAAAGATGTAACTCTGTGAGATGAATTAACAGAACACAAAGCAGTTTCTCAGAAAGCTTCTTTCCAGTTTTTAACCGAAGATATTTCCTTTTTCACCATAGCCCTCTATGGGCTTCCAAATATCACTTTGCCAATTCCACAAGAACAGCCTTAGCGAAAGGCTTCTTGAAGGGAAAGATGTAACTCTGTGAGACGAATTAACAGAACACAAAGCAGTTTCTCAGAAAGCTTCTTTCCAGTTGTTAACGGAAGATATTTCCTTTTCACCATAGCCTCTATGGGCTTCCAAATATCACTTTGCAATTCCACAAGAACAGTCTTAGAGAAAGGCTTCTTGAGGAAAGCTGTAACTCTGTGAGATGAATTAACAGAACACAAAGCAGTTTCTCAGAAAGCTTCTTTCCAGTTTTTAACGGAAGATATTTCCTTTTCACCATAGCCTCTATGGGCTTCCAAATATCACTTTGCCAATTCCACAAGAACAGTCTTAGAAAGGCTTCTTGAAGGTGAAAGCTGTAACTCTGTGAGATGAATTAACAGAACACAAAGCAGTTTCTCAGAAAGCTTCTTTCCAGTTTTTAACGGAAGATATTTCCTTTTCACCATAGCCCTCTATGGGCTTCCAAATATCACTTTGCCAATTCCACAAGAACAGTCTTAGAGAAAGGCTTCTTGAAGGGAAAGCTGTAACTCTGTGAGATGAATTAACAGAACACAAAGCAGTTTCTCAGAAAGCTTCTTTCCAGTTTTTAACGGAAGATATTTCCTTTTCACCATAGCCTCTATGGGCTTCCAAATATCACTTTGCCAATTCCACAAGAACAGTCTTAGCGAAAGGCTTTGAAGGAAAGATGTAACTCTGTGAGATGAATTAACAGAACACAAAGCAGTTTCTCAGAAAGCTTCTTTCCAGTTTTTAACGGAAGATATTTCCTTTTCACCATAGCCCTCTATGGGCTTCCAAATATCACTTTGCCAATTCCACAAGAACAGACTTAGCGAAAGGCTTCTTGAAGGAAAGATGTAACTCTGTGAGATGAATTAACAGAACACAAAGCAGTTTCTCAGAAAGCTTCTTTCCAGTTTTTAACGGAAGATATTTCCTTTTCACCATAGCCCTCTATGGGCTTCCAAATATCACTTTGCCAATTCCACAAGAACAGTCTTAGAAAGGCTTCTTGAGGGAAAGCTGTAACTCTGTGAGATGAATTATCAGAACACAAAGCAGTTTCTCAGAAAGCTTCTTTCCAGTTTTTAACGGAAGATATTTCCTTTTCACCATAGCCCTCTATGGGCTTCCAAATATCACTTTGCCAATTCCACAAGAACAGTCTTAGCGAAAGGCTTCTTGAAGGAAAGATGTAACTCTGTGAGATGAATTATCAGAACACAAAGCAGTTTCTCAGAAAGCTTCTTTCCAGTTTTTAACGGAAGATATTTTTTTCACCATAGCCCTCTATGGGCTTCCAAATATCACTTTGCCAATTCCACAAGAACAGTCTTAGCGAAAGGCTTTGAAGGGAAAGATGTAACTCTGTGAGATGAATTATCAGAACACAAAGCAGTTTCTCAGAAAGCTTCTTTCCAGTTTTTAACGGAAGATATTTCTTTTTCACCATAGCCCTCTATGGGCTTCCAAATATCACTTTGCCAATTCCACAAGAACAGTCTTAGAGAAAGGCTTCTTGAGGGAAAGCTGTAACTCTGTGAGATGAATTAACAGAACACAAAGCAGTTTCTCAGAAAGCTTCTTTCCAGTTTTTAATGGAAGATATTTCCTTTTTCACCATTGCCCTCTATGGGCTTCCAAATATCACTTTGCCAATTCCACAAGAACAGTCTTAGAGAAAGGCTTTTGAAGGGAAAGATGTAACTCTGTGAGATGAATTAACAGAACACAAAGCAGTTTCTCAGAAAGCTTTTTCCAGTTTTTAATGGAAGATATTTCCTTTTTCACCATAGCCCTCTATGGGCTTCCAAATATCACTTTGCCAATTCCACAAGAACAGTCTTAGAGAAAGGCTTCTTGAGGGAAAGCTGTAACTCTGTGAGATGAATTAACAGAACACAAAGCAGTTTCTCAGAAAGCTTCTTTCCAGTTTTTAACGGAAGATATTTCCTTTTTCACCATAGCCCTCTATGGGCTTCCAAATATCACTTTGCCAATTCCACAAGAACAGACTTAGCGAAAGGCTTCTTGAAGGGAAAGATGTAACTCTGTGAGATGAATTAACAGAACACAAAGCAGTTTCTCAGAAAGCTTCTTTCCAGTTTTTAATGGAAGATATTTCCTTTTCACCATAGCCCTCTATGGGCTTCCAAATATCACTTTGCCAATTCCACAAGAACAGTCTTAGAGAAAGGCTTCCTGAGGGAAAAGCTGTAACTCTGTGAGATGAATTATCAGAACACAAAGCAGTTTCTCAGAAAGCTTCTTTCCAGTTTTTAACGGAAGATATTTCCTTTTTCACCATAGACCTCTATGGGCTTCCAAATATCACTTTGCCAATTCCACAAGAACAGCTTAGAAAAGGCTTCTTGAAGGAAAGATGTAACTCTGTGAGATGAATTATCAGAACACAAAGCAGTTTCTCAGAAAGCTTCTTTCCAGTTTTTAAAGGAAGATATTTCCTTTTTCACCATAGCCCTCTATGGGCTTCCAAATATCACTTTGCCAATTCCACAAGAACAGTCTTAGAGAAAGGCTTCTTGAGGTGAAAGCTGTAACTCTGTGAGATGAAATAACAGAACACAAAGCAGTTTCTCAGAAAGCTTCTTTCCAGTTTTTAACGGAAGATATTTCCTTTTTCACCATTGCCCTCTATGGGCTTCCAAATATCACTTTGCCAATTCCACAAGAACAGTCTTAGAGAAAGGCTTCTTGAAGGGAAAGATGTAACTCTGTGAGATGAATTAACAGAACACAAAGCAGTTTCTCAGAAAGCTTCTTTCCTGTTTTTAACCGAAGATATTTCCTTTTTCACCATAGGCTCTATGGGCTTCCAAATATCACTTTGCCATTTCCACAAGAACAATCTTAGAGAAAGGCTTCTTGAAGGGAAAGCTGTAACTCTGTGAGATGAATTAACAGAACACAAAGCAGTTTCTCAGAGAGCTTCTTTCCAGTTTTTAACGGAAGATATTTCCTTTTTCACCATAGCCCTCTATGGGCTTCCAAATATCACGTTGCCAATTCCACAAGAACAGCTTAGAGAAAGGCTTTTGAAGGGAAAGATGTAACCTGTGAGATGAATTATCAGAACACAAAGCAGTTTCTCAGAAAGCTTTTTCCAGTTTTTAACAAGACTGTGAGATGAATTAACAGAACACAAAGCAGTTTCTCAGAAAGCTTCTTTCCAGTTTTTAATGGAAGATATTTCTTTTTCACCATAGCCCTCTATGGGCTTCCAAATATCACTTTGCCAATTCCACAAGAACAGACTTAGAGAAAGGCTTCTTGAAGGGAAAGCTGTAACCTGTGAGATGAATTAACAGAACACAAAGCAGTTTCTCAGAAAGCTTCTTTCCAGTTTTTAACGGAAGATATTTTTTTCACCATTGCCCTCTATGGGCTTCCAAATATCACTTTGCCAATTCCACAAGAACAATCTTAGAGAAAGGCTTTTGAAGGAAAGATGTAACTCTGTGAGATGAATTATCAGAACACAAAGCAGTTTCTCAGAAAGCTTTTTCCAGTTTTTAAGGAAGATATTTTTTCACCATAGCCCTCTATGGGCTTCCAAATATCACTTTGCCAATTCCACAAGAACAGTCTTAGCGAAAGGCTTCTTGAAGGGAAAGATGTAACTCTGTGAGATGAATTAACAGAACACAAAGCAGTTTCTCAGAAAGCTTCTTTCCAGTTTTAACGGAAGATATTTTTTCACCATAGCCCTCTATGGGCTTCCAAATATCACTTTGCCAATTCCACAAGAACAGCTTAGCGAAAGGCTTCTTGAAGGGAAAGATGTAACTCTGTGAGATGAATTAACAGAACACAAAGCAGTTTCTCAGAAAGCTTCTTTCCAGTTTTAACGGAAGATATTTCCTTTTCACCATAGCCCTATGGGCTTCCAAATATCACTTTGCAATTCCACAAGAACAGTCTTAGAAAAGGCTTCTTGAGGTGAAAGCTGTAACTCTGTGAGATGAATTAACAGAACACAAAGCAGTTTCTCAGAAAGCTTCTTTCCAGTTTTAACGGAAGATATTTCCTTTTTCACCATTGCCCTCTATGGGCTTCCAAATATCACTTTGCCAATTCCACAAGAACAGCATTAGCGAAAGGCTTCTTGAAGGAAAGCTGTAACTCTGTGAGATGAATTAACAGAACACAAAGCAGTTTCTCAGAAAGCTTCTTCCAGTTTTAACGGAAGATATTTTTTCACCATAGCCCTCTATGGGCTTCCAAATATCACTTTGCCAATTCCACAAGAACAGCCTTAGCGAAAGGCTTCTTGAAGGGAAAGATGTAACTCTGTGAGATGAATTAACAGAACACAAAGCAGTTTCTCAGAAAGCTTCTTTCCAGTTTTTAAGGAAGATATTTACTTTTTCACCATAGCCCTCTATGGGCTTCCAAATATCACTTTGCCATTTCCACAAGAACAATCTTAGAGAAAGGCTTCTTGAAGGGAAAGCTGTAACTCTGTGAGATGAATTAACAGAACACAAAGCAGTTTCTCAGAAAGCTTCTTTCCAGTTTTTAACGGAAGATATTTCCTTTTCACCATAGCCCTCTATGGGCTTCCAAATATCACTTTGCCAATTCCACAAGAACAGTGTTAGAGAAAGGCTTCTTGAGGGGAAAGCTGTAACTCTGTGAGATGAATTAACAGAACACAAAGCAGTTTCTCAGAAAGCTTCTTTCCAGTTTTTAACGGAAGATATTTCCTTTTCACCATAGCCCTCTATGGGCTTCCAAATATCACTTTGCCAATTCCACAAGAACAGCTTAGAGAAAGGCTTCTTGAAGGAAAGATGTAACTCTGTGAGATGAATTAACAGAACACAAAGCAGTTTCTCAGAAAGCTTCTTTCCAGTTTTTAACGGAAGATATTTCCTTTTCACCATAGCCCTCTATGGGCTTCCAAATATCACTTTGCCAATTCCACAAGAACAATCTTAGAGAAAGGCTTCTTGAAGGAAAGATGTAACTGTGAGATGAATTAACAGAACACAAAGCAGTTTCTCAGAAAGCTTCTTTCCAGTTTTTAATGGAAGATATTTCCTTTTCACCATAGCCCTCTATGGGCTTCCAAATATCACTTTGCCAATTCCACAAGAACAGTCTTAGAGAAAGGCTTCTTGAAGGAAAGATGTAACTCTGTGAGATGAATTAACAGAACACAAAGCAGTTTCTCAGAAAGCTTCTTTCCAGTTTTTAACGGAAGATATTTCCTTTTCACCATAGCCCTCATGGGCTTCCAAATATCACTTTGCCAATTCCACAAGAACAGCTTAGCGAAAGGCTTTTGAAGGAAAGATGTAACTCTGTGAGATGAATTAACAGAACACAAAGCAGTTTCTCAGAAAGCTTCTTTCCAGTTTTTAACGGAAGATATTTCCTTTTCACCATAGCCCTCTATGGGCTTCCAAATATCACTTTGCCAATTCCACAAGAACAGCTTAGAGAAAGGCTTCTTGAAGGAAAGCTGTAACTCTGTGAGATGAATTAACAGAACACAAAGCAGTTTCTCAGAAAGCTTCTTTCCAGTTTTAACGGAAGATATTTCCTTTTCACCATAGCCCTCTATGGGCTTCCAAATATCACTTTGCCAATTCCACAAGAACAGTCTTAGAGAAAGGCTTCTTGAAGGGAAAGCTGTAACTCTGTGAGATGAATTAACAGAACACAAAGCAGTTTCTCAGAAAGCTTCTTTCCAGTTTTTAACGGAAGATATTTCCTTTTCACCATAGCCCTCTATGGGCTTCCAAATATCACTTTGCCAATTCCACAAGAACAGTCTTAGAGAAAGGCTTTTGAAGGGAAAGATGTAACTCTGTGAGATGAATTAACAGAACACAAAGCAGTTTCTCAGAAAGCTTCTTTCCAGTTTTAACGGAAGATATTTCCTTTTCACCATTGCCCTCTATGGGCTTCCAAATATCACTTTGCCAATTCCACAAGAACAGACTTAGCGAAAGGCTTCTTGAAGGAAAGATGTAACTCTGTGAGATGAATTATCAGAACACAAAGCAGTTTCTCAGAAAGCTTCTTTCCAGTTTTTAACGGAAGATATTTCCTTTTCACCATAGCCCTCTATGGGCTTCCAAATATCACTTTGCCAATTCCACAAGAACAGTCTTAGAGAAAGGCTTCTTGAGGAAAGCTGTAACTCTGTGAGATGAATTAACAGAACACAAAGCAGTTTCTCAGAAAGCTTCTTTCCAGTTTTAACGGAAGATATTTCCTTTTCACCATAGCCCTCTATGGGCTTCCAAATATCACTTTGCCAATTCCACAAGAACAGACTTAGCGAAAGGCTTCTTGAAGGGAAAGATGTAACTCTGTGAGATGAATTAACAGAACACAAAGCAGTTTCTCAGAAAGCTTCTTTCCAGTTTTTAATGGAAGATATTTCCTTTTCACCATAGCCCTCTATGGGCTTCCAAATATCACTTTGCCTATTCCACAAGAACAGCCTTAGCGACAGGCTTCTTGAAGGGAAGATGTAACTCTGTGAGATGAATTAACAGAACACAAAGCAGTTTCTCAGAAAGCTTCTTTCCAGTTTTTAACGGAAGATATTTCCTTTTTCACCATAGCCCTCTATGGGCTTCCAAATATCACTTTCCGAATTCCACAAGAACAGTCTTAGAGAAAGGCTTCTTGAAGGGAAAGATGTAACTCTGTGAGATGAATTATCAGAACACAAAGCAGTTTCTCAGAAAGCTTCTTTCCAGTTTTTAACGGAAGATATTTCCTTTTTCACCATAGCCCTCTATGGGCTTCCAAATATCACTTTGCCAATTCCACAAGAACAGTCTTAGAGAAAGGCTTCTTGAAGGGAAAGCTGTAACTCTGTGAGATGAATTAACAGAACACAAAGCAGTTTCTCAGAAAGCTTCTTTCCAGTTTTTAACGGAAGATATTTCCTTTTTCACCATAGCCCTCTATGGGCTTCCAAATATCACTTTGCCAATTCCACAAGAACAGTCTTAGAGAAAGGCTTCTTCAGAGGAAAGCTGTAACTCTGTGAGATGAATTAACAGAACACAACGCAGTTTCTCAGAAAGCTTCTTTCCAGTTTTTAACGGAAGATATTTTTTTTCACCATAGCCTCTATGGGCTTCCAAATATCACTTTGCCAATTCCACAAGAACAGCTTAGAGAAAGGCTTCTTGAAGGGAAAGCTGTAACTCTGTGAGATGAATTAACAGAACACAAAGCAGTTTCTCAGAAAGCTTCTTTCCAGTTTTTAACGGAAGATATTTCCTTTTCACCATAGCCTCTATGGGCTTCCAAATATCACTTTGCCAATTCCACAAGAACAGACTTAGAGAAAGGCTTCTTGAAGGAAAGATGTAACTCTGTGAGATGAATTAACAGAACACAAAGCAGTTTCTCAGAAAGCTTCTTTCCAGTTTTTAACGGAAGATATTTCCTTTTCACCATAGCCCTCTATGGGCTTCCAAATATCACTTTGCCAATTCCACAAGAACAGTCTTAGAAAGGCTTCTTGAGGTGAAAGCTGTAACTCTGTGAGATGAATTAACAGAACACAAAGCAGTTTCTCAGAAAGCTTCTTTCCAGTTTTAACGGAAGATATTTCCTTTTCACCATAGCCCTCTATGGGCTTCCAAATATCACTTTGCCAATTCCACAAGAACAGTCTTAGAAAGGCTTCTTGAGGTGAAAGCTGTAACTCTGTGAGATGAATTAACAGAACACAAAGCAGTTTCTCAGAAAGCTTCTTTCCAGTTTTAACGGAAGATATTTCCTTTTCACCATAGCCTCTATGGGCTTCCAAATATCACTTTGCCAATTCCACAAGAACAGTCTTAGCGAAAGGCTTCTTGAAGGGAAAGATGTAACTCTGTGAGATGAATTAACAGAACACAAAGCAGTTTCTCAGAAAGCTTCTTTCCAGTTTTTAATGGAAGATATTTCCTTTTCACCATAGCCCTCTATGGGCTTCCAAATATCACTTTGCCAATTCCACAAGAACAGCCTTAGCGAAAGGCTTCTTGAAGGAAAGATGTAACTCTGTGAGATGAATTAACAGAACACAAAGCAGTTTCTCAGAAAGCTTCTTTCCAGTTTTAACGGAAGATATTTCCTTTTCACCATAGCCCTATGGGCTTCCAAATATCACTTTGCCAATTCCACAAGAACAGTCTTAGAGAAAGGCTTTGAAGGGAAAGCTGTAACTCTGTGAGATGAATTAACAGAACACAAAGCAGTTTCTCAGAAAGCTTCTTTCCAGTATTTAACGGAAGATATTTCCTTTTCCACCATAGCCCTCTATGGGCTTCCAAATATCACTTTGCCAATTCCACAAGAACAGCATTAGCGAAAGGCTTCTTGAAGGGAAAGATGTAACTCTGTGAGATGAATTAACAGAACACAAAGCAGTTTCTCAGAAAGCTTCTTTCCAGTTTTTAAAGGAAGATATTTCCTTTTTCACCATAGCCCTCTAAGGGCTTCCAAATATCACTTTGCCAATTCCACAAGAACAGTCTTAGAGAAAGGCTTCTTGAGGTGAAAGCTGTAACTCTGTGAGATGAATTAACAGAACACAAAGCAGTTTCTCAGAAAGCTTCTTTCCAGTTTTTAACGGAAGATATTTCCGTTTTCACCATTGCCCTCTATGGGCTTCCAAATATCACTTTGCCAATTCCACAAGAACAGTCTTAGAGAAAGGCTTCTTGAAGGAAAGATGTAACTCTGTGAGATGAATTAACAGAACACAAAGCAGTTTCTCAGAAAGCTTCTTTCCAGTTTTTAACGAAGATATTTCCTTTTCACCATAGGCTCTATGGGCTTCCAAATATCACTTTGCCATTTCCACAAGAACAGTCTTAGAGAAAGCTTCTTTCCAGTTTTTAAAGGAAGATATTTCCTTTTCACCATAGCCTCTATGGGCTTCCAAATATCACTTGCCAATTCCACAAGAACAGTCTTAGAAAGGCTTCTTGAGGTGAAAGCTGTAACTCTGTGAGATGAATTATCAGAACACAAAGCAGTTTCTCAAGCTTCTTTCCAGTTTTTAAGGAAGATATTTCCTTTTCACCATTGCCCTCTATGGGCTTCCAAATATCACTTGCCAATTCCACAAGAACAGCCTTAGCGAAAGGCTTCTTGAAGGAAAGCTGTAACTCTGTGAGATGAATTAACAGAACACAAAGCAGTTTCTCAGAAAGCTTTTTCCAGTTTTTAAGGAAGATATTTTTTTCACCATAGGCTCTATGGGCTTCCAAATATCACTTGCCAATTCCACAAGAACAATCTTAGAGAAAGGCTTTTGAAGGAAAGATGTAACTCTGTGAGATGAATTATCAGAACACAAAGCAGTTTCTCAGAAAGCTTCTTTCCAGTTTTAATGGAAGATATTTCTTTTTCACCATAGCCTCTATGGGCTTCCAAATATCACTTTGCAATTCCACAAGAACAGTCTTAGAGAAAGGCTTCTTGAGGGAAAGCTGTAACACTGTGAGATGAATTAACAGAACACAAAGCAGTTTCTCAGAAAGCTTCTTCCAGTTTTTAACGAAGATATTTCCTTTTCACCATAGCCCTATGGGCTTCCAAATATCACTTTGCAATTCCACAAGAACAGTGTTAGAGAAAGGCTTCTTGAGGAAAGCTGTAACACTGTGAGATGAATTAACAGAACACAAAGCAGTTTCTCAGAAAGCTTCTTCCAGTTTTTAAGGAAGATATTTCCTTTTCACCATTGCCCTCTATGGGCTTCCAAATATCACTTTGCCAATTCCACAAGAACAGCTTAGAGAAAGGCTTCTTGAAGGAAAGATGTAACTCTGTGAGATGAATTATCAGAACACAAAGCAGTTTCTCAGAAAGCTTCTTCCAGTTTTAACGGAAGATATTTTTTCACCATAGCCCTATGGGCTTCCAAATATCACTTTGCCAATTCCACAAGAACAGACTTAGCGAAAGGCTTCTTGAAGGAAAGCTGTAACTCTGTGAGATGAATTAACAGAACACAAAGCAGTTTCTCAGAAAGCTTCTTTCCAGTTTTAACCGAAGATATTTCCTTTTTCACCATAGCCCTCAATGGGCTTCCAAATATCACTTTGCCAATTCCACAAGAACAGCCTTAGCGAAAGGCTTCTTGAGGTGAAAGCTGTAACACTGTGAGATGAATTAACAGAACACAAAGCAGTTTCTCAGAAAGCTTCTTTCCAGTATTTAAAGGAAGATATTTCCTTTTTCACCATAGCCCTATGGGCTTCCAAATATCACTTTGCAATTCCACAAGAACAGTCTTAGAGAAAGGCCTCTTGAGGGGAAAGCTGTAACTCTGTGAGATGAATTAACAGAACACAAAGCAGTTTCTCAGAAAGCTTCTTTCCAGTTTTAACGGAAGATATTTCCTTTTTCACCATAGCCCTCTAAGGGCTTCCAAATATCACTTTACCTATTCCACAAGAACAGCATTAGCGAAAGGCTTCTTGAAGGGAAAGATGTAACTCTGTGAGATGAATTAACAGAACACAAAGCAGTTTCTCAGAAAGCTTCTTTCCAGTATTTAACGGAAGATATTTCCTTTTTCACCATAGCCCTCTATGGGCTTCCAAATATCACTTTGCCAATTCCACAAGAACAGTCTTAGAAAGGCTTCTTGAAGGAAAGATGTAACTCTGTGAGATGAATTAACAGAACACAAAGCAGTTTCTCAGAAAGCTTTTTCCAGTTTTTAACGGAAGATATTTCCTTTTTCACCATAGCCCTCTATGGGCTTCCAAATATCACTTTGCCAATTCCACAAGAACAGTCTTAGAGAAAGGCTTCTTGAAGGAAAGCTGTAACTCTGTGAGATGAATTAACAGAACACAAAGCAGTTTCTCAGAAAGCTTCTTTCCAGTTTTTAACGGAAGATATTTCTTTTTCACCATAGCCCTCTATGGGCTTCCAAATATCACTTTGCCAATTCCACAAGAACAGTCTTAGAAAGGCTTCTTGAAGGAAAGATGTAACTCTGTGAGATGAATTAACAGAACACAAAGCAGTTTCTCAGAAAGCTTCTTTCCAGTTTTTAACGGAAGATATTTCTTTTTCACCATAGCCCTCTATGGGCTTCCAAATATCACTTTGCCAATTCCACAAGAACAGTCTTAGCGAAAGGCTTCTTGAAGGAAAGCTGTAACTCTGTGAGATGAATTAACAGAACACAAAGCAGTTTCTCAGAAAGCTTCTTTCCAGTTTTAACGGAAGATATTTCCTTTTCACCATAGCCCTCTATGGGCTTCCAAATATCACTTTGCCAATTCCACAAGAACAGCCTTAGAGAAAGGCTTCTGAAGGAAAGATGTAACTCTGTGAGATGAATTAACAGAACACAAAGCAGTTTCTCAGAAAGCTTCTTTCCAGTTTTAACGGAAGATATTTCCTTTTCACCATAGCCCTCTATGGGCTTCCAAATATCACTTTGCCAATTCCACAAGAACAGCCTTAGCGAAAGGCTTCTTGAAGGAAAGATGTAACTCTGAGATGAATTAACAGAACACAAAGCAGTTTCTCAGAAAGCTTCTTTCCAGTTTTTAACGGAAGATATTTCCTTTTTCACCATAGCCCTCTATGGGCTTCCAAATATCACTTTGCCAATTCCACAAGAACAGTCTTAGAGAAAGGCTTTTGAAGGGAAAGATGTAACTCTGTGAGATGAATTAACAGAACACAAAGCAGTTTCTCAGAAAGCTTCTTTCCAGTTTTTAACGGAAGATATTTCCTTTTCACCATAGCCCTCTATGGGCTTCCAAATATCACTTTGCCAATTCCACAAGAACAGTCTTAGAGAAAGGCTTCTTGAAGGAAAGCTGTAACTCTGTGAGATGAATTAACAGAACACAAAGCAGTTTCTCAGAAAGCTTTTTCCAGTTTTTAACGGAAGATATTTCCTTTTCACCATAGCCCTCTATGGGCTTCCAAATATCACTTTGCCAATTCCACAAGAACAGCCTTAGCGAAAGGCTTCTTGAAGGAAAGCTGTAACTCTGTGAGATGAATTAACAGAACACAAAGCAGTTTCTCAGAAAGCTTCTTTCCAGTTTTTAACGGAAGATATTTCCTTTTTCACCATAGCCCTCTATGGGCTTCCAAATATCACTTTGCCAATTCCACAAGAACAGCTTAGCGAAAGGCTCTTGAAGGAAAGCTGTAACTCTGTGAGATGAATTAACAGAACACAAAGCAGTTTCTCAGAAAGCTTCTTTCCAGTTTTTAACGGAAGATATTTCCTTTTCACCATAGCCCTCTATGGGCTTCCAAATATCACTTTGCCAATTCCACAAGAACAGTCTTAGAGAAAGGCTTCTTGAAGGAAAGCTGTAACTCTGTGAGATGAATTAACAGAACACAAAGCAGTTTCTCAGAAAGCTTCTTTCCAGTTTTTAACGGAAGATATTTTTTTCACCATAGCCCTCTATGGGCTTCCAAATATGACTTTGCCAATTCCACAAGAACAGTCTTAGAGAAAGGCTTCTTGAGGGAAAGCTGTAACTCTGTGAGATGAATTAACAGAACACAAAGCAGTTTCTCAGAAAGCTTTTTCCAGTTTTTAATGGAAGATATTTCCTTTTTCACCATAGAACTCTATGGGCTTCCAAATATCACTTTGCCAATTCCACAAGAACAGCCTTAGCGAAAGGCTTTGAAGGGAAAGTTGTAACTCTTTGAGATGAATTATCAGAACACAAAGCAGTTTCTCAGAAAGCTTCTTTCCAGTTTTTCACGGAAGATATTTCCTTTTTCTCCATAACCCTCTAAGGGCTTCCAAATATCACTTTGCCAATACCACAAGAACAGACTTAGAGACAGGCTTCTTGGAGGGAAAGATGTAACTCCGTGAGATGAATTAACAGAACACAAATCAGTTTCTCAGAAAGCTTCTTTCCAGTTTTTAACGGAAGATAATTCCTTTTTCACCATTGCCCTCTATGGGCTTCCAAATATCACTATGCCTATTCTACAAGAACACACTTAGCGAAAGGCTCTTGAAGGAAAGATGTAATTCTGTGAGATGAATTAACAGAACACAAAGCAGTTTCTCAGAAAGCTTCTTTCCAGTTTTTAATGGAAGATATTTCCTTTTTCACCATAGCCCTCTATGGGCTTCCAAATATCACTTTGCCAATTCCACAAGAACAGACTTAGAGAAAGGCTTCTTGAAGGGAAAGATGTAACTCTGTGAGATGAATTAACAGAACACAAAGCAGTTTCTCAGAAAGCTTCTTTCCAGTTTTTAACGGAAGATATTTCCTTTTCACCATAGCCCTCTATGGGCTTCCAAATATCACTTTGCCAATTCCACAAGAACAGTCTTAGAGAAAGGCTCTTGAAGGGAAAGCTGTAACTCTGTGAGATGAATTAACAGAACACAAAGCAGTTTCTCAGAAAGCTTCTTTCCAGTTTTTAATGGAAGATATTTTTTTCACCATAGCCCTCTATGGGCTTCCAAATATCACTTTGCCAATTCCACAAGAACAGACTTAGAGAAAGGCTTTGAAGGGAAAGATGTAACTCTGTGAGATGAATTAACAGAACACAAAGCAGTTTCTCAGAAAGCTTCTTTCCAGTTTTTAACGGAAGATATTTTTTCACCATAGCCCTCTATGGGCTTCCAAATATCACTTTGCCAATTCCACAAGAACAGTCTTAGAGAAAGGCTTCTTGAGGGAAAGCTGTAACTCTGTGAGATGAATTAACAGAACACAAAGCAGTTTCTCAGAAAGCTTCTTTCCAGTTTTTAACGGAAGATATTTCCTTTTCACCATAGCCTCTATGGGCTTCCAAATATCACTTTGCCAATTCCACAAGAACAGCATTAGCGAAAGGCTTTGAAGGGAAAGCTGTAACTCTGTGAGATGAATTAACAGAACACAAAGCAGTTTCTCAGAAAGCTTCTTTCCAGTTTTTAATGGAAGATATTTCCTTTTTCACCATAGCCCTCTATGGGCTTCCAAATATCACTTTGCCAATTCCACAAGAACAGTCTTAGAGAAAGGCTTCTTGAGGTGAAAGCTGTAACTCTGTGAGATGAAATAACAGAACACAAAGCAGTTTCTCAGAAAGCTTCTTTCCAGTTTTTAACGGAAGATATTTCCTTTTTCACCATAGCCCTCTATGGGCTTCCAAATATCACTTTGCCAATTCCACAAGAACAGTCTTAGAGAAAGGCTTCTTGAAGGGAAAGCTGTAACTCTGTGAGATGAATTAACAGAACACAAAGCAGTTTCTCAGAAAGCTTCTTTCCAGTTTTTAAGGAAGATATTTTTTCACCATAGGCTCTATGGGCTTCCAAATATCACTTTGCCATTTCCACAAGAACAATCTTAGAGAAAGGCTTCTTGAAGGGAAAGCTGTAACTCTGTGAGATGAATTAACAGAACACAAAGCAGTTTCTCAGAAAGCTTCTTTCCAGTTTTTAACGGAAGATATTTCCTTTTTCACCATAGCCCTCTATGGGCTTCCAAATATCACGTTGCCAATTCCACAAGAACAGTGTTAGATTTTTGCACATTAATTTTGTATCCTGAGACTTTGCTGAAGTTGCTTATCAGCCTAAGGAGATTTTGGGCTGAGACAATGGGGTTTTCCAAATATACAATCATGTCTTCTGCAAACAGGGACAATTTGACTTCTTCTTTTCCTAACTGAATCCCCTTGATTTCTTTCTCTTGCCTGATTGCCCTAGCCAGAACTTCCAACACTATGTTGAATAGGAGTGGTGAGAGAGGGCATCCCTGTCTTGTGCCAGTTTTCAAAGGGAATTTTTCCAGTTTTTGCCCATTCAGTATGATATTGGCTGTGGGTTTGTCATAAATAGCTCTTATGATTTTGAGGTACGTTCCATCAATACCGAATTTATTGAGCGTTTTTAGCATGAAGGGCTGTTGAATTTTGTCAAAAGCCTTTTCTGCATCTATTGAGATAATGATGTGGTTCTTGTCTTTGGTTCTGTTTATATGCTGGATTATGTTTATTGATTTGCGAATGTTGAACCAGCCTTGCATCCCAGGGATGAAGCCCACTTGATCATGGTCATCATCACTGGCCATCAGAGAAATGCAAATCAAAACCACAATGAGATACCATCTCACACCAGTTAGAATGGCGATCATTCAAAAGTCAGGAAACAACAGGTGCTGGAGAGGATGTGGAGAAATAGGAACACTTTTACACTGTTGGTGGGATTGTAAACTAGTTCAACCATTATGGAAAACAGTATGGCGATTCCTCAAGGATCTAGAACTAGATGTACCATATGACCCAGCCATCCCATTACTAGGTATATACCCAAAGGATTATAAATTATGCTGCTATAAAGACACATGCACACGTATGTTTATTGCAGCACTATTCACAATAGCAAAGACTTGGAATCAACCCAAATGTCCATCAGTGACAGATTGGATTAAGAAAATGTGGCACATATACACCATGGAATACTATGCAGCCATAAAAAAGGATGAGTTTGTGTCCTTTGCAGGGACATGGATGCAGCTGGAAACCATCATTCTTAGCAAACTATCACAAGAACAGAAAACCAAACACCGCATGTTCTCACTCATAGGTGGGAACTGAACAATGAGATCACTTGGACTCGGGAAGGGGAACATCACACACGGGGGCCTATCATGGGGAGGGGGGAGGGGGGAGGGATTGCATTGGGAGTTATACCTTATGTAAATGACGGGTTGATGGGTGCAGCACACCAACATGGCACAAGTATACATATGTAACAAACCTGCACATTGTGCACATGTACCCTACAACTTGAAGTTTAATAATAATAAATAAATTAAAAAAAAAGAACAGTGTTAGAGAAAGGCTTCTTGAGGGGAAAGCTGTAACTCTGTGAGATGAATTAACAGAACACAAAGCAGTTTCTCAGAAAGCTTCTTTCCAGTATTTAACGGAAGATATTTCCTTTTTCACCATTGCCTTCTATGGGCTTCCAAATATCACTTTGCCAATTCCACAAGAACAGCATTAGCGAAAGGCTTCTTGAAGGGAAAGATATAACTCTGTGAGATAAATTAGCAGAACCCAAAGCAGTTTCTCAGAAAGCTTCTTTCCAGTTTTTAACGGAAGATATTTCCTTTTTCACCATAGCCCTCTATGGGCTTCCAAATATCACTTTGCCAATTCCACAAGAACAGTCTTAGAGAAAGGCTTCTTGAGGGGAAAGCTGTAACTCTGTGAGATGAATTAGCAGAACACAAAGCAGTTTTTCAGAAAGCTTCTTTCAAGTTTATAACGGAAGATATTTCCTTTTTCACCATTGCCCTCTATGGGCTTCCAAATATCACTTTGCCCATTCCACAAGTACAGCCTTAGAGAAAGGCTTCTTGAGGTGAAAGCTGTAACTCTGTGAGATGAAATAACAGAACACAAAGCAGTTTCTCAGAAAGCTTCTTTCCAGTTTTTAACGGAAGATATTTCCTTTTTCACCATTGCCCTCTATGGGCTTCCAAATATCACTTTGCCAATTCCACAAGAACGGCTTTAGCGAAAGGCTTCTTGAAGGGAAAGATGTAACTCTGTGAGATGAATTAACAGAACACAAAGCAGTTTCTCAGAAAGCTTCTTTCCTGTTTTTAACCGAAGATATTTCCTTTTTCACCATAGGCTCTATGGGCTTCCAAATATCACTTTGCCATTTCCACAAGAACAATCTTAGAGAAAGGCTTCTTGAAGGGAAAGCTGTAACTCTGTGAGATGAATTAACAGAACACAAAGCAGTTTCTCAGAAAGCTTCTTTCCAGTTTTTAACGGAAGATATTTCCTTTTTCACCATAGCCCTCTATGGGCTTCCAAATATCACGTTGCCAATTCCACAAGAACAGTGTTAGATTTTTGCACATTAATTTTGTATCCTGAGACTTTGCTGAAGTTGCTTATCAGCCTAAGGAGATTTTGGGCTGAGACAATGGGGTTTTCCAAATATACAATCATGTCTTCTGCAAACAGGGACAATTTGACTTCTTCTTTTCCTAACTGAATCCCTTGATTTCTTTCTCTTGCCTGATTGCCCTAGCCAGAACTTCCAACACTATGTTGAATAGGAGTGGTGAGAGAGGGCATC